>JBAKGM010000279.1:5159151-5172934 GCA_037177215.1 Asparagus racemosus
GGTCTGGGCCGGGCAAAACTTGGTCCCGCACCCGGACCCGGGTGGATCAAGTCGGCCCGAATTTTTTTATTTTTAAATTTTTTCTTTAAAAATTAAGTTTTTTTTAAAAAAATAAAATTTCAAAAGTAATTAAAAATAAAATATGCAAAATTAAGAGCCTTGAAGAGATTGATAGCGTTCAAATTAAGATTTTTATGCTTGCTTGTGGTTCAATGTGCTTCGATAAATATGTGAATGTAATGAAATTGTGATAATGTCCTTCAAATTTCAGTTTTTCATTCATCAAGAGCTCCTCAAACTCTTTCTCTATGCCCCGTGAACAATCATTCAAATGAATCTCCGCATGAGACACACTTACAAGGAGACCAACAATCATTCAAATTTTCAATATATCACTCACCAAGCGGGCTTGATCAATTTCACCTGCATAAATACGATACATGCAGATTGTTGATCATTTTTACAATGAACTTTCATGCGTAGGTCTCACAATGAAGGAGGTGGTTTCTAGGTCATTTAACTACAACATCATCATCATCAGCATCAACGCCGTCATTGGTGCTCTCATTTTTCTTTGAAGAAGAATTTAGTCTCTTGCTGCTCATTCAATTTCTTAAGCTTTTGAAAATTCTCGGATGGTTTGAGTTTGTGTATCACCCACGGACTATTTGGTGAAATAACGTTTTGGGTTTAATGATAAGAACCTGTAGCTTGTAACTCGCTTAGACCAAGGAGTGCGAGACATAGAAATGAAACCATGTTCTTCCAAGCAATAAGTAATTTTTAGACCAAAAGTGCGAAACTAAGAAATGAAATCAAGTTCTTCATTGCGCACAACAAGTAGTTTAGACCCATTTTAGCTTTGTCATAAATTCATCCCATGTACATCTTCCCAAAACCTTCTCCTGTTTTTAGTTGATGAACGACTTCAAATTCTTTAGTGAAGGTGGTAAAATTGGAGGAATATCGAGAACCTAACAAACCTTCCAATTCCGCCGCCCTACAATCTTAAATGTTTATGTATCATTTTAAAAGATTCTAAATCAAAAGTACAGGGACCTTTATTTCCATGTTATTGAGGATAACTTGATCGTAAATGAAAAATTAATACTTAATGTTTAATTAATATTAAAAAAGGACTTAATTTATAATTGAGATAAAGTATAAGGACTAAATTGAGAAAAAATAAAGCAGGAGAACCAATTTGATAAAGGGACCAAACTGGCATTCAAGCCCAGAAGTAATAACCCTTTCTTGCGTTCCAATAGCAAAAATTTGGGAGGGAAAAAAAAAAAAGAAAAATCCACTTTACAAGCCCCGACCCGATACCGAACTCACACCACTCTTGCTCCACAAGCCTACAGGAAATATCCCCAAACAAAACCAAACCCTAACCCCTCTAGGGTTTCCAATTCTCACTCCTAGGGCTTTTTTACTCTCAAATCTCGATCTCCGATGTCCGGCGGCGGCGGCGGCCAGCAAGCAGCCTCCCTCCTCACGAACATCGCCAAGGCCGCCTTCTCCCTCGGCCTCGGCGCCACCGCCCTCAACTCCTCCCTCTACACCGTCGACGGCGGGCAGCGCGCCGTCCTCTTCGACCGCTTCCGCGGCGTCCTCGAGACCACGGCCGGCGAGGGGACCCACTTCCTGGTCCCGTGGCTCCAGAAGCCGTACATCTTCGACATCCGCACCCGGCCCCACACCTTCACCTCGAACTCCGGCACGAAGGACCTCCAGATGGTCAACCTCACCCTCCGCCTCCTCTCCCGGCCCGACGTCGACAGCCTCCCGACCATCTTCAAGTCGCTGGGGACCGAGTACGACGAGAAGGTGCTCCCCTCCATCGGCAACGAGGTCCTCAAGGCCGTCGTCGCCCAGTTCAACGCCGACCAGCTCCTCACCGAGCGCCCGCGCGTCTCGGCCCTCGTCCGCGACTCGCTCGTCCGCCGCGCCAGGGACTTCAACATCGTGCTCGACGACGTGGCCATCACGCACCTGAGCTACGGGGCGGAGTTCTCGGTGGCCGTGGAGAAGAAGCAGGTGGCGCAGCAGGAGGCGGAGAGGTCCAAGTTCCTGGTGGCCAGGGCGGAGCAGGAGAGGAGGGCCGCGGTCATCAGGGCCGAGGGGGAGAGCGAGGCCGCCAAGCTGATTTCTGACGTGACCGCCGCCGTGGGGACGGGGATTCTGGAGCTGAGGAGGATCGAGGCGGCAAGGGAGATTGCGGCCACGCTGGCCAAGTCCCCCAACGTGGCCTACTTGCCGGGTGGGAATAATATGATTCTCGGGATCAATCCTGGTAACACCATGGGCAGGTGATGGAGTTCTCTGTAAGTAGTTTGGTCTCCTCCTTTCGCTTTTCCCAAGCTTTTAACGGTAGTGTTTGGTACTTAATAACTGTGCACTGGGAGAGTTTGTGAAACTTTACACGCATTGGATTTTGTTTGATAAAGGAAGATTTGGGTTGGGTTGCAATATGCTTGATTTGGGTATGTGATGTTCTATAGTGTTGCTATGTTTTGTTGCGGGGTGAAGGTTTGGTTGATATATTATGATAATTTGATTGGTATGTGATTGATGACTTGATTTCTTTGAACTCCTGTAAATTTTCATTAGGTTTGCATTTACATGTCATCTTTATTTGTCATACTTGGAATTTTTTTGTTTGGTTCTGTTCTAATTAAGTCAAATAATGTTGAAATATTGTAGAGCTTATTTTTTAATCCATCTCTCATCTAATATTCCAGTTGGGTTGGGTCTTGCCTAGGCATAGTCTTGGTGGCAGTGTACAATGAAATCAACGTCTACTAATTTCTTTGTTTTTGGCTTTATTTTTTTCGCTCTCGTAAATGATGAACTAGGAATCAACTTGAGGCTTAATAGATCTTAACAGTAACAGATTATCAGTCATGGTTTAAGAAAATTAGATTACAAGTAGTTGTTAGCAATGATTGTCTTTTACCGTCATATTGCTCATGCTCATTTTGTATTGCACTGTTCAAATTGGCTGTGCATCTTGACGATAATGAGATCTATTTATAATGATAAACCAAACACGTGTTTTGGTCCATTCTTTAAGTAAGCTGCATTGCTTGTAGTAGATGTTGATACTATTAGACATTTGGCATATAGCAAGGATATGCAGCATGGGATACATACATAAGGAAATTTATAAACTCTACAAAATAAATAAAATGATACCACGGAACACTTTGTATACTATAAAACATAAGAGAATACGTTACTGAAATGTTTTGCCTGACAGTGGTTAAATCAAAGACCAGGTGTAATTTGAAATACCTTAAAGAATTTGGAAGTATGAATTAACTTTAGAAAATTGAGTTGGAAAAATAGAATTTCGAATAAATATTTCCATACTACCATATCTTTAAGAAACACATATTTATTGGGCATGAAAATAGTCCTTCAACTTCACTAAGGATCATTGCGGGTACCTTAAAGATCCATATCTTGCATCATGACATTCAAAATGCCTAATTACTGACACATGGCAATGGATTTCAATAGAAGACGAAGAAAGTGGAAATCTAAAATAAAAAAGGCACATTAGTATTCTAAATATATTTGTAATTTCAATTATGTACATTATTAATCATCAAGGGTAGGTTCAAACTCATTAGAGGAAAAAAGTGATCAGTACATTAGAGGACCTATGACATATGGATCAATAAAAAAAAAATTTAAAAAAGCTTTAAAGTATTTAAGGATCTCTTGACTTTACGAGAGGGTAGACTATGTATGACGAACAATGGTTAAAGTTCTGAAAATTTTGTGTAAATACAAACTTATTGGAAACTTAAACGGAATGCAAAAAGATGTTCATATCAGTCACTTTAATAAATGAGATGGAAGAGCACAATTGATATTGAAAGTGATAACCATATACATGTTAAGACTAAATGCAAACTCATGATTCATGAAATGAATGATTTTCCAAAATTTTAAACACAATGAGCTGAATTTCTGTGTCATTTACTATGTCACCAGCATCCATCATTATCCTAAAAATCAAGTGATAAATTGTAAGAATTGCATGCTATTTATATAGAAAAATACGTGAAAAGACATGAAATGCAAATAGAGAAACCATAAATTCAACAAGAAAAGACAATTAGTGAACAACAAACTCGACATTCAAGCATTTTATCAAACATATTCCAAAGAATTCTCCAAACTATGTCAGGCAAGTAGTCATTACCTTCTCACAGAACCCCACTCACACATACTTAGGAGAAATCTAAGTCTCCAAGAAAAGATGCTTGCACATACAACAACTTTGATTGATCATTAAAATTACTACTTATAGATATTTCAAACACTTTAGCAAATAAGAAATTGGAAATTACACAAACGAACCCATAATTCTTGTATTAAAGCAATTAACAATCAATCATAGATCAATCAATTATCAAGTTATCATCAACCACATCAAAAGCACAGAACAGAAGCAGTTTTCGCACACAAGACAAACGACTTGTGCTAAATTTACTAAATTGGGGAATTTTTTTCTCTCTTATTTGCTAAATTTTGCTCTGTTGTGTAGTTTTCTCGTGATTGATCATTTGATTAGCGTATGATTGATTGCTTTACTACTGAACTAATGAGTTTCTTTCTGTATATTTTTCGACATCTTATTTGCTAAAGTTCTGTTGATTTCTCACGCAAGTGTTAAGTTTAGTGGTCAATTTAAAGTCGTCGCATGTTGCAAGAATGTTATTTGCGTTTATGATTCTTGATGTGCAATTCCATGAGTAAGTGAGTTCTACTACTAGTGACTTATTTGGATATATGCTATTCCTTGATGAAGTCTCTGAGAATTGATTTCATTCTTTATTGACTTGTCTTTTACTTGCTTGTGGGTGTCTCTATTTGCATTTTGTCTATTTTTCATGTCTCTATTTCCATTTCATGTGCTTTTTTATTTGAGTAATATCCGACGTTTAAGTTCACCGTTTGAGCTTTATATGAATGACCAGTGTTATGCTTGGGATATTGATAATCATAGATGAATCATCTAGTGGATTTAACAAATATTTAGCTTATGTTGTTTAATATTGTGAAACTCATTTCATCTTCATTGCATTTCATTTTTATGGGTTTGCATCTAATCTAGTGTACGATAAAATCAATGACCTAGTTCACTAACTTTATTATTAGCTCCATTTCTTTCCCTCTTCAAAAGCTCTTCGCCTTTTCATTTTACATAGTGAACTTACTTTAATTGTGTTCTTCCTGTTTAGTCAACTTATTTTACATCAGGTGTGCATCCTTTTGACTTATACATTTTCATATCATGTAATGCAGTTGAGTCACTGACTCTTAGTTGCATGATGATAATTTCCGTGTTAAGACTTTAACATCACACAAATCACCCCCAATAATTGGGCTGCTTCATTTACATGGTTAAATGTCATCAATTTATCCTTTATAGTAAACTTTAAAAGGTAGTCAGCTTCTCGGCCCAAATCTTATGACTATGTTGAAATTAGTCCCTGGGATTGTTTGATTTGGGATGGCATATTCATTTAACTTTCACTTTTGGGGAGGACTAATCTTTTTATACCTCTTTAATTACAAACCCAAATCAGTTACCCATTTAACTCGTTCCTCTTTAGAACCTCAAACCCGTTTGGGCCGTTTCATTTCAATTTGAAACCTAGCCTATTTCAAGCCTCATCTTCTCCCTCCTCTCTGCCTTCTCACTCACCCTCATCGTCTCCTCTGTTTCCTACACCGATCTCCTCTTCCTCCTCACGTCCCTCTCACTTTCTGACCAGCTCGACCTTGTTTAGGAGCTGAGGAGATCTCTCTGATGAGGAGAAGATCGGAGGAGGAAGAGAGGATGGCGAAGGAGGGATTGGTTGCAGGAGTAGATGCGTGAATGCGTGCGTTTCTCGATCTTGACTAGTTTTGAAGTGGGAGAGCATTCATTGGTTTTAGTTCTTGACTATTAGTTCTTGATCCGCTCATGTTCAAGACTTGGGTTGAATTCTCGTTTCTGCATTCTTTGATGTGCAAGGGTTATCTGTAGTTTGGTTATCTGTAGTTTTTCTTGCTTGATTAATAGTAGTTGTTGATCATGAGGGAAGCTGATTGTTCATGTATAATGCTTGAGTTCTTTTATTTTTATTTTTTTTTGCTATGAAAAAGACTTAATGTGTAATTTGTCTTATTCAATGTATGTAGCGCAAGTGCGCTTGGAGTAGGGTGAGCTTTTTTCCAAAAATTTGGCCTTCATTCTTCATTTCGCCAGAGTGATAAATGAATTATTTTGCGGGACTTACAGTTCAAGGGAAAGTTCAGGGGGATTTGTGATATTAGAAAGTTTTAAAAGTTGGGGTTATGTGCAAAATCCCTCAATCTCAAGTTTGGGGGTTTTCTAAAATTAACCCTACTTTGCATGTTTGGAACTAGCAAGGTTTATGATAGGTGTAAAACTAAGTTAAATTTTAGTAAACCCCTCAAACATTGTGGTGAGTTGCAACAAGCCCTCGTAACTTTGGAAACTAGAAAACGCCCAAAAACTTTGGGATGGTTATTGTCAAGTCATCTGCATCAAGAAAATAATAAATACTGGGCCCAATCCTTAATTATCCCTTAAATTATTAAATTTGTCGCTTTTCATTTCTTGAACTATTTTTAGTGCCTACGTATCTTCAAAACCATTGAATACGTTCTCTTCTTATCCATTGGGGTATTATGATCCTAGCCTCCCGAACTATCACTTTCTGCACATAATTTTATTGAAAATACTCACAATGTAATATATCAGAGGTGGTAATTAGCACTGAAGTTGATAGTTTAAGAGGTAAGCATGGACAAATTTACTGGTTAGAGGATACGGCGAGGTTCTTGGAGATAGTTCAATGGGCAACAAGAAATCTAATTTAAAAGTTTTGGAGGCCTAGGGGTGTCCAAACGAGCCAAGCCGGTCCGGCTCTCAAATCCAGATCTAGGCAAAGCAAAAGTCCTTGCCCAAACCCGAGCATGGGTCCGGGTATGTCCGGGTTGGGGTGGGCCCAACCTGAATTTCTTTTTTCTTTTTTTTTCGTTTTACAAGATGACGAAAATTTTTGTAACAAAAATATAAAAACCACTTAGAATTTTTGCATAAAAGATGTAACTTCAGAAAATTTTAATAACATGTAAAACTTTTGCAAAAGGAAATAATCTTGTTACTAATCACTTAGAATTATACAATTTGTAAATTTCTGAGAAATTAAAAAAATGAGAAATGAATTCTATTTTATTATTAATCAATAAAAATTAAAATATTTTTTGGGAATTATGGCATCACAAGAGTGTAGGTACATTCCAACTAGGTTGACACTTACACATATATATCAATATCATTTGCAACTCTTTCTAAAAATAATTTAATACAAATTTATAAATAATTTTCTATTCTTTTTCTTCTATCGTCAACTTTTCAAGTCTTTCTTCAAGAGCAGCTACTCGTTCAATGCCTTGACATCTCTTTTCGAACTTTCACCAATTTTATAAGCACATTACTGGCTGTACGGTAGACGAATCCAACTATGTTATGTGATCATCAATCAATCTTTCTGATACACTGAAGGGCATTCCGAAGCTATGATGAAACATGCATTGTTAATAAATCACGAGTCATGATAAAAAAAACACAGTATATGAATTTGTTCCATATGTTCTCCACCAATGCAAAATATCAAAGTCCGGCTCATTATCCGAAAATGTAATTAAAACAGCAAATAAATATTGTTCAAGTTCAGAAACTTTCCTTGTGGATGATGATCCACGACTATCACTCCTAGTTAGCTTACTTACCATATGTTTTCCTGAAAATAAACCCTTACCTTTACTCGAACTTAGATCTCGTAGGAGTCGGAGCTTGAGATCTTCCATCATATCTAGCATTATACTCTTGAAATGATCTTTGAAAATAATACCTCATTGTGTTATGATGAGTAAGAGCAGTAACACTCCCGCCCCTATCATCTGTTATTATGTTTTCATATAAAAAAATTCAACAAATTTTGAAGACCAAATTCCTTCAAGCATGAATCAATAAGAATGTCAAAACCAAAATAATAGGAATGAGTCTAAAATACTTATTAAATTTATTTTTCATTTGGCAAATCATTTGTAAAAAATAATTATTCATGCGATAACTATTAAAAAAATATTTGAATATTTAAAACTTGTAAATCAGCATAGTTAATAGCTGGATAATAACAACCAGATAATAAAACAATAGCTTTTTTTTAAAAAAACTTGTAGTATTTCCTTTACATAAGTTATTGTTGTCCATTCACTATCAGATATTTCTATTAACGAGGAAGAAGAACTGGATGAAGAGCTAGAAGTCTACAAGTTAATAACATCATCTATAATTTCTCTATACCCACTGCTATATTTAACTTTAAATAGGTGGAATTTTCACCTATGGTCAACATCTTGTGGAAAATTTCTAGCTTTCACACCTTTTGTTTTACAAAGGTGTTTGCGTTTCTTAATTCTATTTTCAGAACTATTATGAAAATAAGCTACAGCCCTATCTTTTCTATCATTGGTTTAATTTTCATTAAATGCACTTTGCACAATTTAACAAAAAAATATGACACATGCATCTAATATGAAAAAGTCCACCATTGCATGGCAGTAGCAAAGATATTTTGATATACTCTACAGGTATATTACTATTGCTTGCATTATCTTGCATTATCTAGAAAAAGAGTAAATATTTTATCAAAAATTTCTAATTTTAAAACTTCTTCCATTAATAAATTTGCAACATTTATACATGTATGTGATTCTTCAAATGAAATAAAAGACGCTCTCTTTTAAATATTTTTAAAGTACAATCAGTCCAGTTTACTGTGATACATAAATAACTAGTTCCTGCTTCAGCTGTCCAAACATCGCAAGTTAGAGAAAATCAATAATTTAAACTTCCAAAACTATTGATTCCAGAGAGATGTCTTTTTTCGCCATAACCTCGGGGCCGATGAGGAGGTTTCACAGTGCTTCCCCTTGGCGGCGTTGACCCTGGCTTCGGCCTCAACAACTCTCCTCGACAGCTGCAAACCTCCACTGACGCTGCACCGCCGGCAGCCCATAAACCCCACTCACGAAACCCTTGATCTCAATCCCTTGTATCGTCGCCCCGCTGCCAACCCGAAGCTAAAATCGGGTTCTCTCAAATCTCTCTATTCTTGTTGATACTTCTAAGTAATATTCTTGAGCTAAAATCGAATACTGCCTATGTGTTACAGATATCAATGAATTTTTGTATTTAACTTTTTGTCTCTATAATTTAGCTGATCCTCCAGTTTATTAAAATATTTTAAATAAATTCATTTCTCCATGTATACAAGTACGCAAGTATTAATATGTTTTCATGTGTATCATTTTTGTACGGCTATTTGTTGTTACTTTCTCTATTACATTAATTGAAGTTTCTTCGGGTACACGATGCATTCCCTTGGAAATGTAATTACTGCGGAGAGTGTTTCGGCTGTATTGTATTATCTCCGCATAAATTAAAGTCATGGTACATTATTTTGATAACCATAACATATTATTTCACACAGTTTAAAATGCTTACTAAATCCCATTTGCGTATTATTGTAACAATATTCAGTTCTCAACATGGGATCATAAGCAGCAGCTGAAAGAACAATAACTAATGCGCCAGAAGCTTTACTTGCGACGGTGGCTTGATTTCTTGCATGGAAAAAATTACAAAAAGAATTTGAACTATATTTTTCCAGCATACTTGGTACCTATTTGACTATATTTCTCTCAACATACCCAGCGTATGAGTGACAAATATTCAAAAACTATACGTGTGAATTAGTTCATTTGACGCCCTTTAAGTAAATAATGTGATTCATATAATCAAAGAAAGAGGTTTAATCAATTTTCTAACACGATTTGTTGAATAAAACATTTATTTTTAAGGCACTAATTAGTGCGTAAAACATGCCTGTGACGTTTATATTTCAAACATAAACGCGAGTTTGTGAATATATTTGTTAAATGTCCATATGTATATAACTTTTAGATGTTACACTCACACTTGGGAAGTGATGTTCAGTGTTCTTATATAGAATATGAAATGAAGCTTAAGCGATCGACTGTAAATGCTCATCTTTATAATACATTGGAATAGAGACTAATTTTGATACAACTTATAAGAATTAGAGGACCTGACATTAGCTCTAGTGATTTGATGGGCTAATTCCAAAATACTAAATATTTAAGCGGCTTACATGGAGAGAAAAACACCTAAATTATATAAAAGAGTTACCTTCATACTATGAAGATTTAGTGCAGTAAAAATTTAAGATTTAACACGAGAATTTTTTTCCCCCTTCTTCCCTTCTTTCTCTGGTCAATTTTGCAATTTTGGTGATTCTTTTTGGAGAGGGTCCTCATATGTTTTTCTAATTATTCAAGGTTTTTATATACTTCAAGACCCGAAAGCCCCTGAGCATGAATTCACGGTTGAATCAGTTCCTCCTTGATGGGTTCACTGGGATAAACTTAACATAGCAGCAAAAATAAAATAAAATAAAATAAAATAAATAAATATTGTCCCAGTAATTGAATAGTAATATTTTCCCTGCTTTTGCTTTCCAGTACAAATATGAATACTGAACACTTCAGTGCGTTCTTAGTTTTTGGATAAATTTCACATTGCCTCCCCCGCACCACACACACAATATGTTGGGGGTTTCTTTTACAAATCCACGAATACTTTTACCCTCTAAACACCTAAAATTTCTGCTGCATAACTCTCAACATGACGAGAATGCCTCTCATACCAAAAGTAACAACTCGTCCAGTTTGGCATCACAAATTTGAGTTACTTTAAAAAAAAAAGTATTAAATGTTGGGGGTATATTTAGCAGAAATAAATAATAAAATAAAATAATAGGAAAATGAATAATGAGTTTTTTGGCCTGGGGGCATTTTCGGTGCTTCTGGGATTATGTACTGTTCAGTAAGAAAAACAAAGCATTGGGTGATATGCGTGGAAAATGTGTTAAAGTATTGTGGGGTTCTGTTCAATGTACCCTTCTTTTCATTTCCTTTATTTAAAAAAATTTTTTTGTTTCCCCCTCGCACGGTACTCTCTTGTTTGTGCCTTGTGGCAATATTTCCGTTGGTTGATGGGACCGAAGAAGTAGTTTCTTTGTTTTTTCTATGTAAAGTCCTCGACGTACAGATCTTTTATTGTTTGTAGCTGTAAAGAGTATTTGGAGCTCTTTGAGATCGGTTAAAGATGCTTTTGGATTTATCATGACTTTTGCCTCCGGTTGCTGTGACTTTTGTGATGTGAACTTTTTCATATTTGCGTGTACCCTGATTTTGCTTCAATCAATTCTTGCCCCTCAATATCAGTTTATGCTAACGGCTTAATAATGTCACTATGTTATTACGGCCTACTGTGTTGTCCATCTTCCTTTTTTCTTTTTTGAGCAAAACATGACATGGCACGTTAATTAGACATTCTTTTGAATAATAATAATAATAATAATAACCTTTTTCCATGAAACAGATGAAAACCTTTACCCCCGAATTCTTTTCTCGTTCCATCTCTTCCTAGAATGATATTTGCTTCAATGTTTAGGGTTTGATTGGTTAATTTACCTACAACAACACCAAAGCCTTTATCTAAAATGTTTGAGGCCGACTTTATGAATTTTATTCTTCCATTCCATTATATTATGTAAGATCTCCTCCGTTAAGTTAAACATAATCATATAATTCTTAATTGCTTCCAACCAAGTTCTTTTAGGTCTACATCTAGATCTTCTAGCCACGTTAACTACAATACTATCACTTTTTCTAACCAGTGCACTAAGATGTCTCTGTTGTATATGACCAAACCATCTTAGTCGATTCTCTCTTATTTTACCTTCAATAAGAGCAACATCTAATTTGCTAAGGATATACTCATTTCTTATCTTATCTTTTACTGTAAATATACAAAACTATCGCAACATTCTGACCCATAAATGTTTTGTTTGTCTTATAATCGTCTTGTAGAATTTTTTTTCCTTTATTTTTATTGTTATTCTACGATTACATAAGACTTTTGAAGTACTCCTCCATTTCAACCATTCTGATTTGATTCGATGAATAACATCATCCTCAATCTTACCACGTTACCTCTCTAAGCACTCAATCATAAGTTTTTTCTTCTAAATCTATGAAAACTATACATGGATGCTTTCTTTTCTCTCCATATCTCTCCATCAACAAATTATGTATATGTTTTATAGTTGACCTCTCAAGCATAAAATCAAATTAATTTGTAAATACACTTGTCTATTTTCTTAGTATTTGCTCAATTACTCTCTCTTAAAGTTTCATAGTATGAATTATGAGTTTTATACCATGATAATTATTTGGTTAATTTACTTGAAATCAACAAAACCAAAAGGAAACTGACAATGAAACCATTTAAAAGGTTTCAGTGGATTATCTCAAAAAAGATTCCGAAATGGATTTCCTAGAATTGGGATTGAATCAATCAATGGGAGGGTCACATCACACCATGTCTTGGTTTCAAAGTGGGAATCAAACGCAAAAAAGAAAAGTGTTCACAAAATAGTTTCTACATTATGTTTTCTTATTTTTTGGGGATCACAGGCCCATTACTTGAACAAGGGAGTTTTGTGAAGGTACTCCCCAAATTTTAGGGAAGTTTTCTCTAATTTAAGTGAAAGGAGATTATTGCAAAACCCCCAAAAGTTTCGGAGGAGTAATCATTAACAGATGGAAGGACCTATTCCAAACCCATTCCATAACAGCCCATTCGAAACTCATGCAAATTGGAAACCCATTCAACCAAGCCCCTTTTTTCTTAAAAATAAAATCCGAGCCCTTTGAAATTTTTTTTTAAACCTTTCTTTTTGGAGGAATTACTAAGTTAGGAGTTGGGACTTAGGAATTTTCCCCCCTTAGCGTACGAAGTTAGGACTTTACGAGCTCAATGTTTCACCAATTTTATCCAGTTTTCGAATATTAGGATTCGATAATATTAGTAGTCTGGGAGCTCTAAAATTTAGGACTTTACGAATTGGTTCGGTTAAATTTCAGGTCCAGCTAAGACTAAGTTGACACTTACAGGGTTAATTTAAGATATATGTTTTTACTGTTTTAACAACGATTAATTATGATTTAACGGTCGCCAAAGTCTTTATTATTAAGTCCTTGAAGGCAACATATATGCATTTCAAGTTAATGGTATGCTACATTGATCTTTTTCTGCAACTGAACTCTGTATTCACCATCTTTTGTTAAAAAATAAAAATAAAAATAATCATCTACTATAATCATACCATTCTTCTCGATTTCATTTTGTATCGGTTCTGATTGCACGTGACAAAAGCTAACCAAAAATGAAAAGCATAAAGGTACCATGATATTTCCTATCCGATAGTCTTCTCGTCCAATTAAAGGCGAAGCGACGTTATAGTTCGAACATAATATCTTCATCGCAATCATGTGTCCACATCGTCAGGGCTTTTAGTAAACTCACCATCAGACGCCATCGGGCCTCTACAACTGGCTCTATCATGCATTTTATTATCACATTTCAACATTCTGATCGTCAAACATGCTCTTTCCAATCTAATACAAAAATATCCCAACAAAGTTCTCTAAATCGATACCCAAAAAGACACTGAGGTATGAGAACTCAGATCACATTTTTCTTAGGGGTGTCCAAAAAGCCCGCCGGCCCGGGCCCGGCCCGAGTAAGGCCCGGCCA
>JBAKGM010000279.1:5178848-5203640 GCA_037177215.1 Asparagus racemosus
TAACTTTGATTAATAAAATTTCGTTTTTTTCTAAATACTCTTCGTGGATTCGAAGCTCTTTGTGGATTCAAAGAACCACTTGGTGGATTCCGAGGTTTATCACTTCCGCGCTGCGTCAGTTTTGTATTATAATAAAGTAGAAAAATTAATTTTGGAAAAAGAATCTAAAAGTTCTTACTTGTTCCGTAGAAATTAGGGTTGGGCGTGGGCGAGGCCAGTTCAGGCCCATGAGCCGGCCAGACCGGGCTAAAGCAGAGCGCGGCTTGACCTGGACCCGGCCGGGTCAGAATTGGCCGGACCTACTTCTCTGACCCCAGACCTAGGACTAGAGCCTGCCCGACTCACGGTCCATGTGGGTCCGGTCCGGATCCGACCATGACTAATTCGATTCGGGCGGCGGGTTGGCCCATGACTCGCATTTTTTCCCTTTTTAATTTTTTTTCTTTACTCTCTTTACCTGTATTAATATTTATTAAACTATATATTTGTTTGAAAATAAATGTCATCTCTTTGTTGTAATAGGATCATTAGTCGTTAATATTTTTTAAAGGACTTGTTCAGATAAAAAGTATATTAATCGTTAATATATTTTTAAAGATATAACTATATGTTTTGTTTTCATCTGAGGATGGAAACAAAACATATAGTTATATCCCTTACATCCCTAAAACCATCTCTAGCAAATAGTTATTGCATGAACTATTTTCCCTATAAACATAAATATATCATATAATTACTCATTGAATGTCACTAACTGCGAACTCTTTTTCATATTTATTCTATTATATACTATAATATCTTTATTACTTCATTAGAAAATTTGAAATATGTCATGTAAGTCATAAAAAATATAACTCAAAATTTCTAGTGAGATTATTTGTCTCTATTTTCTTGCTAAATCATATTTCCTACACTGATAGATACAACTAACTTATAAACATTGAGTCTTTATAACATAACTAACATTTAAGAGAAAATTTTGTTCAGATAAAAGATTCAATTTTTTTCCTAAAAAAAGATACGGGTTACATCTCATTTCATAAAATAAAGTTAAATATGTATGAATGATGAGGTTCATCGGTTTTGTCACTAGACTATCTTTTGACCCGATAAGCGACACACTAGGTTTATATCTTTTTATTTTAAAGATGGGCTGATTTTGTATTAGGCTAAATTTTTTTTAAAAAAATATCATGCTCCAGGTTGGGCGTGGGCCGAACTTACTTCTCTGAACCTGGGCCTACGGCTGGACCTAGCTCGGACAGTGACCAGCCTATATCACAGGCCGAGCCAGGCCTGGCCCACTTCAAGTCGGCCCGAGTCGTGACCCATAGTGAGTTAGGCTGGGTCAACGCGCGGGTCGCGATCCACGCGCGGGTTGACCCGGTCCACGCCCGGGTCGACCCGGTCCACGCCCAACCCTAAAAGAAATTAAAACTATCAGAAAGAGATGTGTCTAGTTGTTACCAGTGATTAATTTTATACAGTATGCCAGTTATTTACTCACTAAAGCATTCTAAAATAAATAAATAAAAGAATTAAATAGTAAAATAAGTTTTTAAACTAGGTTTTCTGTTTTTTCTGCAACTCTTTTGGGTTCTTTTTAATTAAATGGAACCCGCTAACACAGGTAAAGAATAATCTAACTGCTTGCACTCACAAACCCGATTTTCAAATAAGAGAATCCTCGGGTGAGTTTAAACATAAAAATTAGACTTCCTTTATGAAGTGAAGATATTCTAGTTATACACTACTATGCAAAGCTCACCAGGGCTAAATGATAAAACAGCAGTGCATGAGTTACTCATGTTTATTGAAATTTCATAGTTATGGATAGTTGTACCTCATTAAAAGTATAAATTACAGTCTACACCCATTAAATGGGTGCTATCATGATATGCTCTTTCCTTAAGAAATTGAATTTCCCTCTTAAAAACTGCCCCTAGCTCTTTCCTTAAGAAATTGAATTTCCCTCTTAAAAACTGCCCCTAGTGTTCGTAGCAATGAAACCCCCCCCCCCCCCCCCCCGGAGGGGTTTTAAAAGTTAACAACTCGACTCCCTCATTTTGTTCTCATTTTCCCAAAAAAAAAAAAAAAAAAGTCTCATTGGATATCTTGTGACCCATTAAATGTCAAAAAGATTGACACCTTTTTGTCATTATATGGATCATATGATGCACATCTGACCCTTTTTAATGGAAAAATGAAATAAGGGGCTGAAAGTGTTATCTGAAACTTGAGGGCAGTTTTTCCTCGGGGGTTAAAAAACGTTTAAAAAAAAAACAGATAAGAGTTCCACTGTAAATATACTGGGCACTTTTGATAATTGGGCCTCATTGTGGATTATACAAGCTTACAAGTCGGGCGTCAATTCTTGGCCCACAACTAATGCTCATGATAATGACCGATTCGGTACTTTGACTAGTTCTTTCTTTCTAAAATCCATGAACAAATCCCTTTCCTCCCCTATTTTGGCTAATGATAAAAGGTACTTCCCCATCTCCCAGGGAATTTTATCTGAGTTTTGAGTCTATTCAATTGGGTAACGATCGTCTTTTCAAGAATTACCTTGCATTATTCCCTCATCAATTCTTGCTGATTCTGGATCCTAAATCTTATTTACACTTATTTTCATTTTGGTACATCTTTTTCTAAGTAGTTACCCATTGAATCATTGGTGAATTGATTGCATCCTTATCCATTATTGCCGTTAAATTGATTTTTTTTACCGTGGAACACCTATTTGGGTTTTTATTTCTTGAGCAATACATGTACGGGTGGAGCTCTGTAATTCAGTAGTTACCTTCTAGGGAGAGGACTATAGGATTTACTACCTCGTCCTGTAGTTACCCAAGTGCAGAAAGGGTTAATACTCCCTATTCGCGTAGTTGTGGATAGACCCTCTATAGTTCTAAATGTGCGGATGGACCGTCTTAGTGAACTGTTTTTTGACTATGTTAAGAGTTTGGGGTCTATCCGCACCAATAGAACTGCAAGGGTCTATCCGCCTCTACATAACAATTTTCACTTTTTAAGAAGTATAAAAACAATTCACTCAATGGGGCCTATCCACACAATTAGAACGACAGGGGGTCTATTCGCACTTAACCCCTTTTAATCACTCTGATACCTTTTTATGATAGAAAAGCTGCTAATTTCTTTCTTCCATGCTAATGTATGAAGTTTAAGCCAACTGAAGGTGATTTAAGTAGTTTAAGCTAACTAAATTAGTCAAGGGGTGAATTTGATATGGTGGGCTTTTTGCGAAACTGTGATAGAAATTTGAGGTAATTTAGAGCGATTTGACCTATATATCCCTTTTAATGTAGGCGTAGAGAAGAATTGCATTGGCTTACAAGAAATATTAAGATGGCAATATATGAATTTGACAATTATACCACTTGTGTTACACCATGTACTTCTGTAAAGATACACAATGTAACACATAATTCGGATCTGAAGTCTGAACGTCTGCTATGGAGTATATTACGAAAGCGCTGGCCATATTTTTCTCAGCTGAGCATTTCAGAAATTTAAGCTTCAAATTGAAGAAGAGCATGAAAAGAGTAGCAAATCAATTGTGTCTGTGCTTGATGAATTTCACTAACTTCAATTCATAAAATGCTTGTTATTTGCATCGAAAACCAAGTTTTCTATTTTGTGACACTGGTCAAACATCTTTCATTATTTCTTGTGATGTAGCTTTACTTGCTGAAGATCGAACATATCTATTTGTAGGGCCTACAGGGCTTGTCCTTGTAATTTAGATGTACACCCTCTTCTATAGTTTTAAAATCATGCAAGTAGTTAAAGAGAGTTGATCCTGATCAGAAATTATTTTTTTCATAAGAGAAGCTTATGCACCCGTACAAGTTAGGACATATTCCATTTCTTTAGAAACCATAAAAGTTCCCTCTTAGTTTTTCTTATGTTGCATCCTTTTCTAGTTGCACAATTATCTTATGTTCAAAGTTTCTTTCTATTTTCCTGTTTCTATTGAACTCTATTCCAAAAGTTTGTTTACTAATAAGTGATTTTGTTACAGGAACCTCAATCAAGCTGTAATGATCGTAGGTGCTTGAAGTCCGATACATGTCACTTAAGCAGACATGGCTGATCTAGGAACATTCTTTATATGGAAATTACAGAGCTTGTTAATTACATCAGCAATCTTTAGTTTTTGCAGACGAATGTTGTTGTGTCTGATTGGTTGGAGATCATGAGGTAGATCTCTATACTGCCTGCTGATGGTTTCTTAGTGAAGAGAATTAAGATCAGTGACTTCAAATTGAGCAAGAAATGGTCCCCGGAGAGAGTAATTGCTTAATTAATGAGAGAAGACAGAAAATTTGGGTGCTTTTTTATTCTGCCTCGGTATGCCTTTAATTTGGTAAGACATTAACAGTCATATTTGTATTGTATACTGTTATGTGTATTCATGTTTGGTCACATGCATATTTGAGTGTGCATTACCATTAATATTCTGTATTTTGACTATTATCTATGTTTGAGGGTGATCTTATGCTTGATAATATTTCATATTATGTACTGTTATGATATTTAGATTTCTACAACAAATTGTACTTGCATTCAAAATTTTTTTCCTTTTCAATTGTATATATAACACACAGAAATCTGTATGATGAGTTCATTTACATTCACGAAGACTTAACTTTGTTTTTCATATCAGTTTCTATAATTCCGTGTTCACTAAAGGAGTACATAACCAAAGGCAAGAATACGTAACTACAACGAAATATCTAAGTCAAATAAACGACGCACATTCCTCCAGACTATAGCTTCCATCTTAAAACTTTGTTATCCTTCTAATCATCTCACTGTTTTTTCACGAGCTTGACTATGTCCTGCTGTTTCCGTCAGTCTTACTACTACTATCAGTTGCATAATTATGTTAGCTTTGGGTTAACTAATTACAGCTGACATCGAATGGCTTGTCAGTTGCGTAATTATGTTAGCTTTGGGTGCGCTTGCATATGACACTTTGAATCTGTATATTAACATCGAAAAACATAGAATTGAAGAGAACCTTAACATTGACTGGTTGTTTGACTTGAAAAATTACAAAACCGATGGGACACATAGCCACATTACAATAAAAATAAGCATTTGGAACATTTTTTTCCATTGTGAATGATCAATGGAAATGGACGTGTACATGAGAGAAAATTGTAAAATCTGATATTTCGATTTAGAATAGAACCTAGGGATCTCATATTTTCTTATCTATTCAAACAATCTCCTAAAACATATCATTAACTGGTTGTTTCGAAATCCCCGACATATAACATATTATCATGATTTTGTTGGCAATTGTGGAGCCTCATCGGGGATTTTTCATTAATCATTGCTTAGATTTACAATTCTTGTGTTTCGAAAATAATTGCGGTAGATGAACATTTATGCAGGCAACATATCAACTCAAGCTCAAGATAACATTACAGTTGAGCATTTTAAAGTTGTGTACTGCAATGAGATAGTAGAAAGACATTATAATAGATGGGTATTTATACCAATGAAGGTTGGAAGGAAAAAAGAGGAGAATTGGAGAATTGTTTACTTTCATACTACAGAATTGCTTAAGACATTCTCATCTTTTATGAACTCTCTATCTCATACACTATTTCTTGTAGATCGACAATACACAACTTGGGTTTTACTTTACCGTTAATTTTCAAATGATTAAACTAGATGCATGATTCACTATGGTATAACCTTAGGTTGTATCTGAAAAGACTTCAAGGAGGTTAGGGTTATTAGGGTTCAGGTTTTGTTTAGGGTTAAGTTTAATAGGGTCAGATTAGGGTTAGGGTTACTAGGGTTAGGGTTAGTGTTATTTGGGTTAGGGTTATCAGCGTTAGGGTTATTAGGGTCAGGGTTAGGGTTATTAGGGTTAGGGTTGTTAGGGTTAGGGTTACGAGGGTTAGGGTTATGAGGGTTAGGGCTATGGTTGTTTGGTTTGTGGTTATTAGGGTTATGGTTGTTAGGGTTAGGGTTATTAGGGTTTTGGTTAGGGTTATTGGGGTTAGGGTTATTTGGGTTAGGGTTGGGGGTATTAGGGTTATTAGGGTTATTTGGGTTAGGGTTATTAGGGTTTTGGTTAGGGTTATTGTGGTTAGGGTTATTTGGGTTAGGGTTGGGGGTATTAGGGTTAGGGTTAGGGTTATTAGGGTTAGGGTTAGGGTCATTAGGGTTATGGTTAGGGTTGTTTGTGTTAGGGTTATTACGGTTAGGGTTAGGGTTCGGATTACAGTTATCTGGGGTTAGGGTTATGAGGTTAATATGGTTAGGGTTATTAGGGTTAGGGTTAGGTTTAGGGTTAGGGTTATTAGCGTTAGGGTTAGGGGTTAGGTTAGGGTTATTAGGTTTAGGGTTATTAGGGTTAGGGTTAGGTTAGGTTAGGGTTAGGGTTATTAGGGTTAGGGTTAGGGTTAGGGTTATTAGGGTCAGGGTTAGGTGTTTGGTTAGGGTTATTAGGGTTAGGGTTAGGTGTTAGGCTCGGGTTATTAGGGTTAGGGTTAGGGTTAGGCATTTTGTTAGGGTTATTAGGGTTGGGGTTAGGGTTATTTGGGTTAGGGTTAGGGTTATTTGGGTTACGGGTTGGGTTACGGTTATTAGGGTTATTGTTATTATGTTTAGGGTTGGGGTTAGGGTTTTTAGGGTTATGGTTTGGGTTATTAGGGTTAGGCTTAGGGTTACAGTTGGGTTATCTGGGTTTGTGGGTTACGGGTAGGGTTAATATCATTAGGGTTATTAATGTTAGGGTTACGGTTATTAGGGGGGTTAATCTGGTTAGGTTTATTAGGGTTAGGTTTGGTTAGGGTTGTGGTTAATATGGTTTGGTTTGTTAGGGTTAGGGTTAATGTGGGTTATTAGGGTTACTACGGTTGGGGTTGTTAGGGTTCAGGTTAGGGTTATTAGGCTTGGGATTATTAGGGTTATTAGTGGGGGTTCGTTTTAGGGTTATTGGGGTTGTTTGGTTTGGCCTTATTTGTTCGTGTTGGGGTTGTTAGGGTTATTAGGTTAGGGGTTGGGTGTAGTGGGTTGGGTGTAGTGGGTTAGGGTTATGGTGAGGGTGGGTTGGGGTTATTTGGGGGTTATTACTTATTAGGGTTGTTATGGTATTGGGGCTGGTGTTATTATGGTTAGGGCTAAGGGTTAGCGTTGTTAGGATTAGGGTTATTTTGGTTGGTTGGGGTATGGGTTATGAGTGTTTGGGGTTATTTATGTTATTGGGTTGGTTTAGGGTTATTGGGTTAGTGTTATTTTGGATTTCGGTTAGTGTTATTAGGGGAGTTGGATTATTGGGGTTAGATCGTAGGGTTTGGGTTTCAGGTTATTATGTGGTTAGTGGTTAGGATTATTATAGCTTCTTAGAATATGCTGCTATGTGAAACAGTTGAAGTGACTCTTTAGATCCAATTTCCCTAACTTTATTGCTAATAAAGTGAAAGAAGAGACGAGTATCTCAAAGGAAATTTGGAAGAATTTATGTCTTGATTTATGAAATCAAATTGTCCATAGCTTTTACGAAATCAAATTTGTTCATAGCTGGTCTAAAATTTCTTCCTTATCTGGCACAGTAATAACGATTTTGGTGGTCCAAAATTTCTTTGAAATGGATGGATTATGATCACTTCTAAGTGAAATAACGTTCTACTCATCATCCTCATGTATCGTTCTTAGTTGTTTATTGACTTTGTTTGGAGTTTTGTTTTCTGAAAATGGATGGAGGTATTCCTTCCTTCATTGGTTTAGATGTAGAATAGTCGGTAAATAGTTTACTTAAGATGTTAACCCCTCGGTTTCTTTCCCTTTTTCTGCCCCCCACCCAACCTCCAAAAAAAAAAAAAAGAAGCAACTTTATCTACTTCAAACCGCCAACCTCTTCGAGATATTACTTGTTATTGGGCGATAATATTGGTGGTATAGACCGGACTCACTTTCAGTCAAATTAATATACGTAATATGCAATATGATATATGAAGTATTGGTATCTACTGATTGCTATTGCCATTGAGGATTAGCTTTTAAGCCCTTATCCTTTTGCATTAGTTATGGACGGACTTACTATGACAAAGTCTCATGGTGTATGTTGTAAGCTAATGAGTAATGGCATAGTATTGGTTGATGAGATTAAAGGGGAATGATCTATTGCTCTTCAAGATCGGTGATTGTCAACCTGGAATCAGCTACATCTTATCATGTCTCCATCTGCAAATCTCTTCAAACTAACAATTTACCTAATAAGCTAATAAGATATCATCAACTTACAAAACTATTTATTGATTATGAAGTATCTAATTAGGGCATATGAGTTAGTAATGTTGTAGGTATGCATCATTGGTACTCTATGTTTAGGTTTCAATATCTGCTGTTTCTAGCTGTAGTGTTTCTCTGGATAGTGATTATACTTGAGACCCTTTAAGATTTTTATTATAGCAGCGAATCGCATGCTCTGTTGCAGATATTTATTACAGGTCTTGACCTCAGCATTTCCTATGTTTTTTATATTTGATATAAGGACCCTTAACACAGTGTGACTTGCCGATGAATTTTAAATGAGAATATCGATTGAATATGAAGCCACATATTATGAACAAGAGTTTTAATGATAAAAGGTTAAAAAAGTTGGATTGATCTTGAAAAGAAGATGTGATTTGTAGAACATAGTTTGTTTGAATTTAATGCAAGTTGTATTCCCATGAATGGAAATTATTTCATGAAATAAAATGCTGTGAGTTTCGTGGAAAGTTTATACAGGGCAATAGAAAAGAGTGTAAGTTGCAAGAAATCCCCCTATGGTTTGTAGAAGTGAGAAAATCTCCTGAGGTTTTACAACTGACTCTTTGCAACCCTTATTTTTAGTTTCTAGTAAATAATCATCATGTTTTTTGAGGTAATCATTAATTAGTAATAGGTTTTACCTTCAAGTTAATTTTGTAGAAATTGAAGCGCACAGGGGGTCAAATTGATTTTTATAAGCTAACATTGCGAACATTATATTTCATTATGATTGCATTTCCTTGCCGCAAAGAAAGTTGCTAGAATTATGCGATATGTTCCTTGATTCATTTGACCTCTTGTTCTTGCAGAGTATTTCTTTGCTAGTGAAGGATCAGCTGATTTTGAGTAGCAGCATCCCTTTAACAGCAAATAAGCAGATCTCACCAGGCTAAGCTTTGCTTATTATTTATTGGCAAGAGTGGGGATGTAAAATAAAACCATTAAAATCAGAAATATTTTTCGGATTTTACCTTTTCGGCACTAAATGTCATTCCAGTTGAGATGCTGATGGAATAAATTCTTCATGTTTTGCTGAATGCCAACACTGTGGATATACTCTGATGCGTGTGACAAGTTGTAATGTTGTATTTTTTTTTTTTTTGGGGGATAAATTTTAATGTTGTATTTTGGTAACTAATTAGCGTGCATTGTTGTGCAAGTATCCTTTTGTAAAGTTTCTACTCCAAGCAAAAGATTGTGAGCTATGGGATTTTGTATCTGCTTCTTGCTTTTTGGTTAAACTAGAATGCCAAGCTTATCATTAATAATCCAAATTCCAACATCCTGCCTTTCATTACACGATAGCTCTCTATTTTGTGCTTGTAAGGGCAAAGTTCACAAAAATCCCAGGAAGTTTGATTCAGTTTGAGATAATCCCTGACAAGTTTGGAATTGTCACTTAATACCCAGAATTGTTGCATTTTTTGAATCTATTTTTGGGTATATGCCTTGCTGCCCTCCATGAAAAACGTGCGAGACTCTTGAGCAAGGAAATTGCTTGCACATATTGAGAGTGTTCACAAGGCTACTATCTACCAATTGATCTGAGCATTGACGTAGTACCAAAACATATATAATAATATCAAAAAATTACGCTTTCCTACTAAAATGCATGAATAAATTTCGTTTGAATTATGCAAGATTTTCTTTTGACATTGCTATAGTTGAAACTTGGAGTAAACTGCAGTTTACTTGAACCTAACAACACACATAAATGTTAATTAAACCAAGGGCGTAGATTAAAGCAAATACATCTTAATGAGGGGGGAAAAACTGTCTTTCATTTTCAATTCAAGACGACAATATATAGCCCATGATTTTGATTTGTAGTTGCATGTTATCAAGTTTGTTTTTAAGGAATGTTACCAAGTTGAATCGATCCAAAAATGTATTTGAGAGCATGTGACTAGAGGGAAGCGCTATTATTATATAATCTATATATCAGTATCATTTGCACGACAGATCTTCCATTTTGAATTGAAGTACTATATTTACACTTTATTTGCATCATGAAGCTGTCATGAAAAGAGTCATTTATGCCAGTTGAGGCCTATGATAAAGTTGTTACACATACAGCTTATATAAGCAACTTATATATGCTAATGAAAATAGTATATATTATAATCTACTTCTAAAAACAGTTAGTTGTGGGGGGCAATCCAGTAAGTCACATGACAAAGCCGTATCGTCAGTAGCGGATCCAGGAATTTCGGGAAGGGAGGCCAAAAAATTTAATAGTTAAACATAATAAAATGTAAAACGTTTTTCATGATTCATTACTATCTAAACATCACATAACAAGACTTTCGACATGAAATTTCAAATTAGAATATAGTGTTTACAAAAATATTAGTCTTGCTCATCAATAACACAAAATATATCTTTTTAATATAAGACACCGATCATTCATGTACTTACTTACCATTCTATTTCAAAGGCCATTTTAAATAATTCTCATTGTCAAATGCTTTTTCAACATTTGCTATTATAATCGGCAAGATTTGTGTCAACTTCACCAATTTGAACACTTAAGGATATAAAATCCATCCAACAAATTTCTTAGCAAGTTTATTGATCCCTTGAATTTCAACAAAAATCATGATGAGTACCTACATAAGAGAGGTAGTTATCAAGTTGATCGTAAGAAAAAAAAAAAGGAGAGTTCATGTTCACTAGACGAAATTTACGAGAGTTTCACTTTTGGAGCAAAGACTTTTATACTTAGCCCCCATCGTCTAAACTATGGTTTAGATAATTGGTTAATCCTCCCACTTCATGCAAAGGCTTTCACTATACCCCTCTTATTTGTTATTGGCCAAGGTAGGGCCAAGGCCCCCTTAGCCCACACCTGGGTTCACCCTACGCATCGCTCCCTCGTAGGGGGCCTGGGTTCAATTCCCGTCTGCGTCAAAGACGTCATCAAAAAAAAAAAAAAAAAGTAGCTAGTCGTTTGGTAAATTGTTCTTTAAGATCATTATAAATGATAATGACATAAGTAGACATAACTTTAACTATCAAAATAAACAGCATATCTATTACTATTATTTAAGAGAAGGTATTTTTTGGTATTCTACCCCTTATGTTCAACTTCACAAAAATTCCAAACATTTTACACACAAGTTCCAAAAACATTAGCATGAGAATTTTTTAATAGACTACCTCTTCGCCGGACTTGTTTGTGATGAGCTCTTTTTTTTCATTGATTTCAAATAAAGTACAATTGTAATCAAATTGTTGTAATCTCTTCCACTAATATTTACTAATTTTTTCAGTAAAGTGGACCCAAATCAATGTGAAATTGCTCTAAATTAGTTTTAAGGGTCAATTACACGTATCTCATCTGTGCATTCAATTGCGCTTAAACTCCTCAACTCATTAGTCAGCACTTAATACACCCCTGTATTACCACTTTTAGAAAAATAAATCTCAGCACTTAATGTTCCCCTGCATTTCCATTTTTAGAAAAAAAATAAATCAACGTAACAACCCTCTCCCTCATGAATCGAGGGGGTAGAAGTACAACTGAACGTATGGAAAAGGGGCTTACCAGCAATTTTTACCCTTAAACTAATAATTGGTTCAAGATCAGAGTCAAAAAATAAAAATATAATAAATAATAACAATAATAATAGTAATAATAAATACATTTGACCTTTTGTAATGTTCAAGTTAGTAATACGACAAATATCTTTTCTATTTTGGTAAAATAAAAACCAAGCTAGAGTACTTTTATGAACAAAATCCTACAAAAATCACTTATCGAAGGTAACTTGAACTATTGGAAAGTTTCAATGTGGCTTCTACGTCCTTGGGTCCAATTTCGAACTAGGTTATAAAATAAAATTTAAAAAAAAAAATCATCTTTTCCTTACCAAAATCCTAAAGCACGTTACATTCTCATTCACCCCACTAATCCTATATAAACACCCTCTCAACCTCCCCCCAAAAACAAAATCAAACCCTCAAAACCTCCCGAAAAATGACCATCTCAATCCTTTCCTTTCTCCACCTCCTGCTCCTCCTCCTCCTCCACCTCGACGCCGCCTCCGCCAGCCCCACCGTGGCGAGAGATACCACACGTAATATGTGAGTTCCTAAAAAAAGAAGGAGGAGGATAAAAAGAGCAGAAGCCTGCTGCACAGGAAAATAGTTCTTTCATAGCCCATAGAATCAATCATTAATTAACTTGCTTGTAACTAGCTGAGGTGCAACTGTATATCCAAAAAAAAAAAAAAAAGACTGGAATCTGGATGACGAACTATATATTCTACTAAGGAAAGTAGCTAACGAAGTTTAGAATGAACCCGAAAAAATCAGTGACCAACATGTCCCATAATGTTCATGGACGAAGTATAGGTGAAGGCCAATTTATTTTTTTTTAAACGAAGATGATCGACGTTATGGATCACATCTAGTGAGGTGCGTAATGAATTTAGTAGTTTTTTAGGGACACTAGCAAGAAATCCAACTTTTACGTTGTTAGATAAGAAGAATTGGCATATATAAATTTTACTGCGAAGCTATCAAAACTATCTTAAAGGGTGAACACTCATACCTTGGGCTACGCACGTGGTTGGGGGTTTCAATATGATTCCCAAAATCATGTTATATAAGATCATGTGAATCTTTGTTATGCAAAGATTTCTAAAGCCCACCTACCAGAAGAGCCATTTAGAGATTTTCTCAAAGTTTGTCATTCTGAAAAATCATAGGTAAGAGTGGTTTGGCATTCTTGGCTACATTTTAACATTTCAATTAGAAAAAACATTTTCTTGCTTGTACTCGCAATCCTTTTGGGCTTTGTTTGGTTGGCTAACAAAAACAAGAAAGTGCATTAGGGCTTGTTTGTTTCGGTTCCTAAAAATATAGGAAGGGGAATCTGAGCCGAAAATACAATTTTCTATTTTCAGCCACTTCTTGGGAATCCTAATATTGAGTTTGATTACAAAGAAATAGAGGCGAAAATATCGTGGAATCCTTTCCCAGGAATTTTCACTAGTTTGTTTCGCAAAAAAATAAAAAATAAAAAGGAACAGACTACTTTAGGAAATGAGCAAACCCTTTTTATTAATATATCTCCCTCGAGAAACTCCTAAATGTCGCTCTCCTAACTTTTTATTAATGAAACACCCCCTTTCTAGGCAGTTTTGCAGCCCAATTCCGCTCAAAAAGCTTGGAATTAGGCATTTCTTAAAAATTAATGTGGTAGGGAATATTAGGAAAGTGTTTCTATTTTTATTTGAGAGGACCAAACACAAGTTTAGAATTCCTTTTGGGTGATTTTCCTTATTTTCTGCAATATTCTGCCATGTTCCGACGTTGTGAGATCCTTTTCAAGATTTTTTTTATTCTTCTTAACCCAATAGACCCTTATTGAAAACACATTTCCTATAATAATTTGCTTTCCCTAGTTTGGTTACCACTTTGAAACCAAGATGGAGAGTGATGTGGCACCCTCCTAATGGTTGATTAGACTTAGTTTAAAGAAACATATTTCGTGACTTTTTAATAGGAAATCACTTGAAAACCTCTTTTGAGTTTTCTTTTTCAGATCTTCTCTTTTTGCGGTTTCATGGAATCTAACCAAACAGCCCCTTACTCGCAATCGCTACAACAAAAAGTGCAACTTGGGACGCAAATTTCTCTACGCAAATCGTTATGCGGTTGGAGTTGCAATGTTGAACTGAGATGACACTTAACAAAAAAATGTCACAAGTACCCTTTTTTGTTTTTGTCGTGAGATGCAAACTAGAAGAAAAAATAATTTAAAAAACAGTGGGAAATTACACCCACATCGTTTAGCCCCAACAAAATTTAGTTATTTAAATTTGATTGATGAAATGATGTGGTCAGATAGCTAGATTTTGAAACAGAGTCATTGGGCGACATTATTCAAATTTAGATCATTTGGTGACAATAGAATATTTAACTGGGCTCTCATAAGCGTAGTTGTGACTTCTGTAAGTGCGCTTCAAGTTACATGTGGTTAGCTGTAAGTGGGCTGGACGCTTTTCGGCCGTTAGAAATGAAGAAATGAACTGAGGAGTTTTGCATGGTACACAAAAATGTCCATCGTCACAACTTTTTTTTGCAGTGAATCCTATTTATTATAAAGTTAAACCGTGGTTTCATAAATATGTGGAAAACAAGGGCTAACTGACACTTAAATAATCTATTGTTTTGCCACATTTACACTTAAATATTCTTAGTTATAAAAAGTAACAGTTTAATACCCTAAGTTATAAAAAATTAGCATATTAGTATCTTTTGGTACTTGTCATGGAAATATTCTTAAGAATATGTCCTGACGACTAATAGAAGTTATTAAATTATTGCTTTCTTATAACTTAGAATATTAAAGTGCTACTTTCTTACAACTTGGTGTATTAAAACACTGCTTTTTACAACTTAAAATATTTAGGTGTAAAGGTGGTGAAACCATAGGGTATTTAAGCGCCCGTGTTTTTACAACTTAGAACATTAAATTGTTATCTTTTTTATAACTTAGGAAATCAAAGTACTATTTTTTACGATTTAGAGTATTTAAATATAAATGCGATGAAATAATAGGGTATTTAACTACCATTTAGCCAAAAAACAAGCGAGGCCAATAGAGTCATGGAAAGAAAAGTCTCACGCGCACACTGTAATTTCGATATATATGAATAATTTCTTAAATGAGAGTGACAGAGTCGATCAATATGTTCACTATATTTGTTAAAACTAAGATTAAACTCTAAAGTACCGTCAATAATGTCCTTAGATTAACTAGTTAGTTTAAAGGGGAGGATAATTTAAATGTCTACTCGATACATATATTAGCTAGAACAGTCATATAGCATACACACACACACACACACGGAGTAAACAAAGATTAAGTACTTGTCCCACGATCTTAGCTGGCACGTGTGGTTGTTTGACATCCGTACCCAATCAAGCTAAGATCATCAATACACATTTCATATTTGCAACAGTAACCAAGACCGCAGTCGTCAACGCCTTTTGCTCCTAAATTTCAATGTTGCGCGTCCCTCGATCTATTTATTCTCCTCGCGCTAATCGGTTCGTGTCATTTCAACTAAATTATATCTTGCCCAACCCTAGGGAAGCCTGGCCTCCACCTTTTTAACCTCTGGCCCTCACTTCACCCACCCAACGATCCACCGCCGTGACTTGCGGTTTTAATCTCCAGCCTCATTTTACATTTTTGCGTAAAAAAAGACAAAACTCCAAAAATTTTCCCTCTATAAAAGCAACCATTACCTCTCTCCTCCTCTACTGCCAATATCACCAAACTACACAAATGGCAAAACTAGCAACCCTCTTCTTCGTCCTGATCACCATCACCACCCTCACCACCCCATCAAACTCAACCCCAGCCAACACCACCCCCTCGGTCGAAATAGAATTCATACGTAAGTCTTGCGCCGACACCCTCTACCCTAAACTCTGCTTCGCCTCCCTCTCCCCCAACGCCTCCTCCGTCGGCCTCAGCCCTCTGAAACTTGCCCAACTCGCCACCAACCTCAGCCTCTCTCACCTCCACTCCACCTCCTCTCACCTCTCCGCCCGCTCCTTCACGAACTCCGCTGATCCGTCGATCTCGCAGGCGTTGAAGGATTGCGGCCTGGTTCTTGGTAATGCGGTCGACAGGACGAATGATTCAGTGGCCGAGCTTGAGAAGGTGAGTGGGGCCAACGACACGGAGGCGGTGTGGAGCGTGTCTAACGTGCAGACGTGGATGAGCGCGGCGCTGACAGACGAGGAGACGTGTACGGATGGGCTGAAGGAGGCGGATGGGGGAGTGAGGAGGAGGAGAGGGGTGGTGGTGGAAGTCGGGAGTAGGGTTGGGGTTGCTAAGGAGTTCACTAGTAATGCGCTTGCTCTAGTTAACAAGCTTGTTGCTGCTTAACAATGAGTATGAATTCTATCAGAACATCTCATAAAAAGGAGTGATCTGTGTACTATATGCACATTTACCTAAAGAATTAGGTTGAGAATTGTGACTATTCAATAAATAGTGTAAACGACTCTACTCTTATATGGATGGTTCTTGATATGATTACTACTGCTTAAGAAGAGGGTTTGATATGAGTGTTTTTTTTTTTTTTTTTTTTTTTGGAGTTTGAAATTGATGAGATTGTGTCATGGATGTGATTTATTGTAACTGTGTTCTTGGTTTGTGCAAACTATCAATGTTCGGGGTGAAACATTCAGTGTTCCATTTTCATGATGCACTAAATTAAAGCTATCCTTGGATTAGTGTAATGCAATTAATTTGGAGCTAGAATACTACTGGCCTGATCTTAGAATTATTTTTTAATTAGTGGTAGGTAACGTAGTGATCCTATATCAATGATAATCATTTATCATATGATGCACAATTATAACTCCTACGTTTGTACTTATAACTTTATGTTCTATATAATATGTCTCTTCAAAATGAGCATATTTTTTATGGGTAGAAACTAGGACTCACGCATCGATATCAATTTGTTTAAAATCCGTTATAAATTTGTGGCTGGTGGAATTGAATCTAGTTTGGTCTGGCACTATATCAAAGCTCTTTGCCACTACATTACAACTCTGAAGTTACGATGGTGGCTAATGGTTTATATTCCACCAAGAACAGTTGCAATTCATAGTTCATATGGATATGATATTAGTTATTAATAGTGAATCATAAGTTTCTAGATTCTAGCAAATAGTTATAATCAAGCAATCATTTTCTTGGCGGTAAAGAACATCTGAATTCAATATTTCGTGGAGTATGCTTGAAGAAAGAGTTACCATGATTGTGGATGTTTGGTATGGGATTATTTTGGATCAATGTGGAACCGCATGAAGGGAAAAAGTGCAGTACTAATTTGAGAATTCTGCGTTTTATGCTCGACTTTTGTTAAGTTTGTTCATAGAGATCGTCAAGCTCAAGATTATTTCAAATCACCAGATAAATGAGCTTTTGTTTAAGCAATAAGTACCATCATGGCATTATCGTATTTTAATTTCTAGAAATTAAGCTATTGAATTCTTCCATCCTTTATAGACAAGGAGACCTTTTAACTTATATAAATGCATCATTAATTCATTATCGTTTGGTTTCAAGACATTTCGACTTTCTAATTTTCTCCTGGGTTCGTACTCAAGCTTGGAAACTTCTTCGTATGTTTACGTAAGTTGCACGTTTTGGGATGAAAAAGATGCCCAACCCTTTAGCTCTCCTCTGCACTAGTAGTGATTGAGGACTTGGGTCAGAAAGTTCAGATTTTGTACGGTTTTTGACACTCTTTACATTTGAATATTGTGCAAATTTTCAGAAAACTTTAAGCAAACTGAAGGTTTATTGCAACGTTTGATAATAAAGCGTTCTTAATCATTGGGTTCCTCAAAATCAACTAGCTATGGGAGCATTCTCAAATAAACTTTTAGGTGCCGTTTGGCAAGGGTTTAACAAAGAAAGAAGGTTAATTAAGGAGAAGGGTTGACTTGGTTAACCAGTCATGAGGGGTTTAAAATAATTAAATTCCATTTAGGATAAATAGTTAAGATGAAGGGTTAAACTTTTTTGTTTGGCAAATAAAGAGAATTATGGAGGTTAATTGCCCTAATTAAAAAAAATCAACGTTGACCTTATTAAATAAAATAAGGAAAAATTTATTATAAATGTTTCATCAAAACAGTTTGAACTTAAATTTGCATTCGTTTGAATTTTTAAAATAATATCATTTTTGTATTATTTTAATAAATGAGTGGTGAGGAGTAAAACAAAAAAATCAACTGAAAATACATATCATTAGCAAAGAGCAGTTTTCAACATAAATCAACTAAGCAGCTGTTTGATTTAAATGCCAAAATTTTAGGATTTGTAATCTCGTAGAGAATTTCAAATCTATAGGATTTTATACAAGTTTTAGGATTTCTAATAATTCGTTCAGCATTATTATAGGAAAGCAAATCCTATCATCCTATCATTTATAATATCTTGTTTGATTCAACCCAAATTATAAGATAACAAATTTTAAAAAAGGAGAGGTGAATATAGTTACCTTGGTGAGGTTACCTCCCACAATAAAATAAAATACAAGGGTATAGAAAACGGGGTAAGCATAGCCATCTATGGGAGTTGCCAACTCCTGCTTTTTGCGCTTTTGGGATTCAACATTCTTAAAAAATTATTGAAACAAATATCAACAATGGAATTCCAAAACCCAACAAAACACACTTTTTAATCTTAAAATTTATAATCCACACCAAATACCAAAATTTTACTTGAACCAAATAGCCCCTAAATATAAATCAACTGAAGTTTCATCCATGGCTTCCAATAATAAACCTTAGTGTACCCATATATCATCCCACATATATCCCATACATCTCATCCACCAAATAATCATTCTCAGCTAGGCCAAGGATAGGTTTAATAACGGCCAATCCAAATTAAGTTGAGGAGCACTTACATAACAAAGCACCCAAGAGGATAAGCTCAAGCGATCTTGTTTCAGTTTTTATAAGAAATTACTCTTCTTATCTCATGCATGAGGAGGCAGAGTAATTTTACTCCACCTCCTCAGGCGGAGTTGTTAACCCGTAATTAGACGGGTTAATTTGAGTAAAGCCCTCACGTGCGGGTTTGTTATTCCATGGATGATTTTTATTGTTTGGGGGCCTAATGAAAGATTAAATCCCCTTAAATCCTTCATTAGTCTGTTGCGAAACGAGGCCCTAGAGGGTTTTTAATTGGGTTTTTAAAAACCAAAAAAGAGAAAAAAAAACCTATGGGAGGGGTCTTTAAAAATCCCTCTCAACTATTTTAATTTGAGAAATTCCTCCTCAAGTTTGCTCTTTTCTCAATTACCTCCTTGTTATGTGACATGTTACACATAATAGTAATAGTTTTCAAGTGGTTAAGCGAGAAAAATTCATGGGAGTTTTTTTTAATTTTCAAAGTTGAGGGGGTTATCTATAAAATTCTCAAATTTAAGGAGAGCTTTCTCGATAGTTTTAGAGGTTTTCTAAGGCACATTCAATAGTTTGTGCGTGTTTTGTTTTTTGTTTCTTTTTTTTTGGGGGGGAGGGGGATAGAGAGAAAATTTCATAGGGTTTCTTGAATTTTCAAGGTTGAAGGGATTATCTACAATATGCTCAAACTTAAAGATTTTTTCAATTTAAAATAATTGAGAGGTACTTATGAGACAAGAGGGTTTTCTAAAATTAACCCATTTTTAATTTCATCATGGTCTACTGAGACTTTTTAATATCCATTCTTATTCATTCCTGATATATGTAACGTTAGCCAAGTTTGCACATTTTCTTTTGTCATCGTGGTAAAGCTTTAGATGCATCTTGTTTCCCTTCTCATCTTTATAATTTGTGTGACTTACAAAATTTTAGGAACTGAGAGTAACATAGATTTAAAGGATGGATGTCTTGATGCCACATGTTTACGAGGTCTTTCATAATGGGCTTTCAATAATCCTCATTGCATCCCAACATGTCTTATTTGCACTGGGCTTCTAGTGAAAGCAAGCACCCGTTCAAAGTGAGGCCCACGTGGATCACCAAACACGACATTTGGATCCGCAAAGAGCAAAGGGTAATGGAATCCAAAGCTCTCTCTCTTCAATTTTGATTTTAAGCTCGTTATGGGCTTCAATCACAAGCTTTTCCCCAATCCATTTCTTGTCCTTTTCTCATTATTTTCTCCCTCACATTGCAAAAATATCGCAAACAATATTGACCGCTGCCTCTCGTTTGTTTTTTCCCCCCTCTCTTTTCATAATTTCATGGAACAAATCAAACCTTAAGATCAAAAGTACACTGCCACCACTCAATAAATCAAAAAACAACAAAACGTTAATTATAAGAAGAAAAGAGGAAGAGGAAAACTAAGATTGAGAAATGATCCTGACAGTTGGCAACCATCCCTTTCCCTTTTCGTTAAGTTAAAGAGAAAAAAAGAAAAATAATAAAAATAGGTAGAGTTATTTGCATTTTAATACCTTAAAGTTTCATCCTTCCAACTTTAATATCTTGAAAAACAAAATACAATTGGATCCGCACCCTTGCTTCGTTAACCTCTCTGAGACGGAGGGAAGCTTGGCCTTACTGTTTATCTAAAAAAACATTTCAATATCTTAAAGTTTTATTTTGCCAATTTAATTCCTTAGAGTTTTGAAATTGATATTCTTAATAATTTAATTTCCTAAAATTCTAATTTGCTCTCCACTTTTAGTAAGGGCACATTTGTTTGCATAGAAATAGCTATAAATTAGCTAAATAAGGAAAATAATGATTACTCTTACTGTATTTGAACAGAAAAGTTTATTTGTTTCTCTTAAAAGTTGATCAGAACACTTCTTTCAAACTATAAAATTTCAAGGCAAAAAAACATAAAAAGAATGAAACTTAAGCCATTTTCACCGAATAGAAAAAATAATAATTATAATAATAAAATTACACAAAAGAAAAAAAAACCCTTCACATTCCTGATAATAACAGTGAATTTCCAAAATCACCCCTCACCCCCGCTACAAATTCCGGCGAGCAACACCGGTACCCTCTCCCTCCTCCTCCTCTCCGCCGCCGTCGCCGCCGGCTGCTGCGGCGGCAGCACCCTCCCATTCTCAAACAGCCTCCCGCCTCCGACCGCCACGTGCTCCCCCTCCTCAGCCACGAAGAACCCCGCCTCCGCCGCCACGTCAGCACCGGCCACCGCCCTCCTCTCCACCTGGAGGAACTCCCCCAGGGACGTCGTGGGCCCCACCATGTCGTCCCTGCACAGCCTCCACCAGCTCCTCCGCCGCCGCCGCCTCTCAGCCGCCGCCGCCTCCTTCTTGACGGCGATCGCCTCCCGCCCTGACGGAACCCTAACGGGCCCGACGGCGGCGTCGCCAGGGGGGAGGTTGACGCCCATCAGGGTTCCGAGAGTCGTGCTACGATCGGGGAAGAAAGAACCTGTCGACTGGAGGAGAGGAGACGAGGTGAGATATTAAGGGCATTTTGGGAAACGTGGAAAATGGGAGGCGAGGGTTGGGGTAAGCTTACCTCGGTGTCGAGATCGGAGGAGGAAGGGGAGGAGTTCGTAGGGGAGGAAGGGAAGAGGGCGGTGTCGGGATCCATTGGGGGAGGTGAGAGGGGAGAATGTGAAGGAAGCGTTGGAGACCGGGGATTTTATGTGAGGTGGAGGCAAGGAGCAAGATGGGAATGGACGGTTTTGCCCTTTAACTCGGAAAAAATAATTGGAAGAATAATAGGGTTAATTTTGCATAATCCTATGAACTTTGTTTACCTCATACAATGAACTTTAGGGTCTGTTAGAAAATCCATTGAATTTTATTTTTTTTTCTTCCACTGACATCTCTACGTGTAATTTGAAAATAATTGTAATTTTTTTTGAGAGAAAACACTAAAAATTCAGAAGAAGTAATACACTGCTCGTAAGTGACAAATTATAGAATTTTAGATCCCCCCCCCCCCCAAAAAAAAAAAGAAGCATTATCGATATTTTCAAATTATATATAAGGGGGTTTGGTGAGAAAATGATAAAGTTCTGGGGGTTTTTGTGAGACACCTCAAATTTCGGGGGGTTATGTAAGATGAACACAATTCAGTGTGGTTACGAGAAATTCAACCCTAAAAGCTATTGCGGTTTTATTATTATAATTATTTATGTATATAAATGTTAAGCCATAGGATCGTTATATTTTTATAAGAAATAAAACTAATTAAAGAAGCATGTTGTAGCCTGTCACATGCGTGCATTAGAGCAACCAAGACGTATTTCTTGTGCTTGTTCTAATGTGCATTATTGTCTACTTATCCTAAATTTTGGTGTTTTTCATATGTAGATTCATATGTATAATTACTACTAAATGTCTTAGTTATTTCATAAAAAAATTAATATACATTTCTACATATTTAATATATAAGGTTAATGAATATCATATGTTATATGAACGGATTCCTCATATACACTAAAGTCGCACTATCCCAACAAGTGTTGCAGTGGTGAGGAGTTCTCTCTTTGCCTTATCACTTAGTTGAGATTAACAATTGCATTATTGTCATATAATCCTCTCCCACGACAAAGAAATCCATAAACTGAATTTGATTAGTCCAGTTCTGTCTTAATTTTCTTCAAATTCAGCACCCGCACAGGGACTAGAAAAATCTAGATTTGGAAGATGCATAGAAAAATTATTTTTTATCAAAAGAAAGAAAAAGAAAAAAGTCATGAAGAAAAGTCTAGGATTTGAACAATACTAGGAGAAAAACATGGTGCGCTACAATACTGGCTAACACTATTTTTATGAAACTTCGTCAATCTTGAAAATTAAAACTTAACTTCTCCTCTCTTTTTCAAGAATTTAACCTTCAAGATTTTCGCCCATTTAGTTTCAACATGTAAACGCATGTATATGCAAAATGTTGAACTTTTTGGAGGTTCAAATGCTTATGCATATTCGAAAGCAGAGCTTTTACATTGCTTGACAAAATCCCAAACCTCATGTGAAATTTCAAACTATAGCCCTTTTTTTATTTTTAATAACATATTTCAGCCTATAGTCTAAAAAAGAGAACAAATTTTCGCATCTATAAAATGATTATAAGTCTCAGCGGCCTTATTCTGAAGAGAACAGAGTTGACTAAATAACATATCGTGATGACCTTAACTTGAGGGAAGATAGGATCAATCTTAAAGGGATTTCAAAGTTCATATTTAATCTTATCATTGAAACATATTAATTTATGAAGGACTGGATTATTTCTTAGCCAATCTAAGAAGGAGAATTAGTTAACTCCTCGCTAAGAGGGTTAGGTCTTTTTAACCCATCTAGAAGGATTATCTTAATCTTTTATTTCAATATTTTATATGTAAGTTATACTGATGTTTTGGGCTTCCAACCTCCAAAGACACTGCATGTGTTTTTTCGAGCTCCTAGTTGGCATGATACAATGTATTCAACAACTTCATATGAAAAAAAGTTGCATGACAAGATAAGGGGTATTTATTACTTCTTGGGTGATTGAAGTTGGTTGAAGCACGGGGCTTGTTGGAATGAGAGGGGTCAATTTCAAGAAGTGAATACTATCCACGCTTTATATAAATGATGATGGTGGAAACTTTTCAAAGATATAGTACACTACTGGGGGCTTTAGTGTGATTTCTGAAAGTTCTTGCAGGTGTTAACTACAAACACCGAAAGTTCATGAGGGTTAATTTATAGTAATCTACCCATAACTTTGTATATGCTCCAATTTGCCTTTGCAGGAGGTCTAGGGGGCATTTTCGTGTTTGATCTACCTATCTACAAGTCAACGATTTTAAAAATCCCATAAAAAACATCTAACCTCGAAGTTGTGATGAGAATTCTGAGTTAATTTTAAGCTCTGATATCGTTGGCTAAATGTTTTTTTTTTCCCTAATAACCTAAATCTGAACTCTCCTAGTAATATATGTTATCAATCTATTTTGATATCATGTTAACTATCCTTGCCATTTCATCAGTATATATACCTTACTCACTTTAGGGGCAACATTTGTGAACGAAGCACCTCCGTACAAGTTTAAAAAACTTGAGTCATCATATGATTCGACTCTAAAGTATGCTATGCTCCTTTTGAAGGATTTGCTCATTGATAAACTTTTTTAAATGATGATCATGATTAGGGAATAAAGTAGAAGTAACAAAGGAGAAAAGTACGGTCAGCTAGTTCTCTAATGTGATGCTGATCATGAGTAGGTGCTTCCCCAAATTTGATCAACTGATTGCATTTCACCTCCAGTGCATGTTTCCCTTAAATTTCTCACCTAAAATAACTAAATGATCTATTTCCAATGTTTCTTCTTTACTTTTTTATTGGCATTTTGATCTCTGATGATGGTAAAACGAAAGTTATTTTCCCTTATATTTACTTGTCACGTGTATGTCAAATGACGCCAATAAGCAGCAGAGAGATTTCTTGATATTTTAGTGTGGTGCGTGCGTTAAATCCACATCGATAGTACAAGTAAAAAAGCAACGGAGGAAAAACTAGCTCCATCTGAATATCATACTTCTCAGTTCTCACTTCTAACGATTATCAATTTATCACACATATGTAATTAAATTCTGTTTCCATTTACACTTCATAATTGTATATCCTATTTTCCAACAAACATCATTTGTCATGTGAGTACATTAACTGGGTAGAAACTAAGGATGGCAGCCATCATGAAAAAGAGATTATTTTAATGTGTTTGTGTGAGCTGTGTCCATGGTGATACATATATGGTCCTCGGTAAATGATCATGAGGGAGCAAGTGATGGGTTGGTCATATACAGCTAGTAACTCTTATAATTTGTATTTCTCATCATGGCATTTTTAGTGGTCCGGGTTCTAAAAATGTCACATAGTTACCAGCTAAAGTTAAAATAAAGTTTTTTTTATTATCAATATGTCTCTCAAATCTACACTATTTGCGCACGCGCACTCGTGTGTGTATAT
>JBAKGM010000279.1:5218145-5230925 GCA_037177215.1 Asparagus racemosus
GGGGGGTGTATTGCCATCCAACTTTCTACAATGGCCGTGCTGTGCGAAGAATTTGTGAACTGGCTTCCCACTAGGAAAAAGTAAAAGTTCACTTTAAACAAAGTCATCTTCTATATAATAGACAGTTATAATTTATTTCGAATAAGAAAATTTTTTATAGTAGGTACACTTAAATTCAATTATAATCGTTCTCACATTACAGTGGTTTAGAAAGAGAATTTTCACTGCACTAGTAACAATGGCTCCACGATGATCAACTTTTGCACTCATGATCATTTGTCACTTAGAGCTGGTTATAAATGAGTGCCATTTATAAAGGGGATAATTGGGGCCTTGTACTTCTGTTGTTGCAGATAGACATCTCTTTAGTTTTTCCATTTGAGTTAGTTATACGTAATGATCAATATGCGACTTTATAATAAGTAAATCAATTTATGGGTATCATATGTTTCAATTTATGAAGTCCAATTTGATATTAACAATAGCGGAGTTGAGAATCCATGGGGTTCTTCAATAGAATGACAAGAGGCCTACCCACATTTGCGATGGTACATGCCATCTATTCGCAATTACCCTTAGTAAAAATTGCTACAAATTACTACTATATAAATTAAAATTAAACTTTCAGATTGAAGGAAACTTCTCTCTGTATGATCGAGATGTGAGGGTGCACGAATCCTTAATTGAGAGTAGCTTGCGACCCTCTTAAGAGTATGCCTAGGTGCAGCAGCTTGGTGGTGGTCTACCTCCAAGATTCAACGATCGATGGTCCAGCAAGCACGCACTCGCGAATGCACATGCCCTTGAACAGCTCTAGGGGTCTATTTGCACAAATATAATTGCAGGGGATCTATTCGCAATTGAGAAATAGAATAAGGGTCTCTATTGCAATTAACCCACTTTGGCAATATAGGTTTTGTAATTCATGGAAGCATCTGCAAACAGCAGTGTTCTCGGCCAAGAGTAGGTCCAATGTCACTTTCCAGTTAAGGGTGTACTTTGATTGTCACTTTCGTAATATAGGTTTTTTAATTCATGGCTAGCAAGAGGCCTATTTTCGTAATTTCATGAGAGAAGCAGTTGGTACCAAATGACATCAATAAAATTGAAAGCTTATAGATGAACATGGGGACGTTTGTACCTTTTGCTGGACGCTAGCTAGTTAACTCATCTCTTGTGGCCTCATGTTTTTCTCCTTTTCCTATTTCATATATTTCATTTTTTTTTTTTTTTTTGAGATATGGTTATTATTAGTAACATAGCAGCAGCGACATCTGAAATTTTATTTATAAACAAACTCTTATTAAGGTTTCATTTCCAATGATACATCATATGACGATGTGTTTTGTATTTCACAATTCTCGAATATTACAAAAACACATACTTGTTAAGAGAAAAGAATAGAGAGAGTATATTTTAGCGAGGAGATATTTGTTCAAAAGAAAAATGCTTTTGTTCGTCGGCATGGCATCCGAATATAGCCTGAAGTTTGAAGTTTGGATTGATAGAGTTTGATTTTATGAATTATCGAGTTTATTATATATCCCAGAATTATTAAATTTATTTGGACAAATATCCTCCTCAAAGAGCACGTATCTAGAAATTTTACTCACCATAGTTAAAATTAGCTCCTACCTATACAATTTGTGCATCACTTCACATAACGTTCAAACATCTAGAGTTGAGCATAAATATTAATAGAAGAAAGAATTATCAGCGCAGGTGTACGCTGTGAATTAAATTTAAGAAGAAAGGCCTCTTGCTAGGATTTAACAAAATCCTTTTAAGAATAGGACGAGAGTTAGGCGAAATTGCACTTAAATGCCCTAAAGTTTCACCACTATTGCACTTTAATGCCCTCAGTTGTAAAAACTTGCACTTAAATGCCCTAAAATTTCACATCGATGCACTTTATGCGTTCAGTTATGAACCTTGCACTTAAATACCCTAAAGGTTATCATGTTTGCACTTAAATGCCCTAATGTTTCTAAACATTGCACTTCAATTCTCTAAAGGATGTAAACAATGGTGAAACTTTTGGGCATCTAAGTGCAAGGTTTCACAACTGAGGGCATTTCCACAACTGAGGGCATTAAAGTGCAACAATGTGAAACTTTAGGGCATTTAAGTGCAATTTAGCCTAAGAGTTACCAACAATCCTAATAACGTTACTCCCTCAGGCCATGCAAATTGCGTTCTCCTGATTCTTAGCGTCCCATCCCAATAAAACAACAATGCGACATAAAATGCATGACTTCACTATATTCTAACCTTATTTAAACTTGAAACTTCCCCACCATTTATTTTAAAGCAAAAATGGGCATCCGGAAGAAGATGGCATCCAAAATTGCAACTGCGGTTACCGCAACGGTTATGCTCGTGCTTCTACTTCTGAGCTTTGTTGATCGATCATCATGCGAGAATCAATGCATTGATAAATGCAGTGAAACACTCAATACGTGTGAGTCCGTGTGCGCTGAGGACTGCTACAATTGCTACAATGGCTGCTCTCCGCATCCTCAACAGTCTGGTATCGACTCGTCACTGAACAAAAGTGCAGGAGTTGAGCAAGGGCGAGATTAGGATAAATACGATGAACATGGCTGCGTGTAATAAAGTTTATGATTTAGCTATGAGTTATGGAGGATATACGTATTTGCCACATGCAACCCGGATATCTTGGATTTATGTAAGGCATTATTACAACATAGATTACCACTCAAAATCCTGTTAATTTATGATCACTGATTCAACAATAGACGTATCTTTATAGAATAGACATCGATTCCTGTGGATGCTCAAGAAATCAGGATTCTTGCTGGATGCTTGCATAAAATCTGACCTACACAAGCCGATCAAACCATGAAAGTATCAACTTCATAACTCGACAAAGTCTTCATCGCATTTCGTGTCAGCTATTTCTATCCACCTTTTACCCCTGGTAACAGCAAGGAAACTCCCTTGCAGAAGAAAATAACAACAGAAAATTCAAATTCAAGTGGTATACTAAAAATATACCAATAACATCACTGAACAACTTGGACAAATCCTCCCATAACCTGCTACAAGCAGATTGTATCCCAAGCTAAATAGAATAAGTCACCAATATAGGGCATTGTCGAGTTCAATTAACGCTCTACGATGCAACCGTAAGAAGCAGCCTGAAAGGAACAGAATACAGTAACAAACTCTACAGCGCATCGTTTGTACTAAAAGGATGAAGCATTCCAGAAAAATCACCAACAAAACGGCAATCTCACTCACAAACCTCTCAATATTTAAGTACATACTGCAATGGAAACCAACACTGATACTATCAAATACTCTGTTCCCTTAAGCACACAAATTACTCCGAGCATCTCAACAAGGTTTTCAAAGAGAAGTTTGTGAGGGTTTTATGCACCCCTACTTGTCAGCAGTCATTCCAACTGGAGATGGGAAACATATCTAAGTGAAAGCTCAGCTGAAAACTAAAATAGAAAGCCAAATTGTCACCAACTGCAACTTCAATCTCCTTTAACTTCTTCAAATGCCACATCATAAGCTAGCCAAATGGCACAATGGACATGAAAACCCTCCTCTGCCTTATGATGTGTTCATTGCGTCGGCATGGTAACTGTCCAAATCCTTGTCCAACTCATCTGCTGATTTCACAACTGGCTTCCTCCCACGACCACGGCCACCACGGCCACGTGCCTGTCCTCGACCACGACCTCTCCCAGTTCCACGCTGGAAACCCCCACGGTTTGGCCTGAAAATAGATACCATGTTAGTAACAGAAATGTCGTGAACTAACAGAAATGTTGTGAACAAAATACAATAAGTACAAAGGAATTGGGATAAGGGTAGATACAACAAAATGTAATAGTAAGCAACAAGTCTTTGGCACATGTATCAATGCAAGTGGAAAGTAAATATCCTGATTGTTACCATTTTAAGAGACAATCATCACCAGGAAGCAAATATAATTTCAAGAGTAGACACGCTCCTTGTACAAATGGGGTTTGGTAACTTCTCACCTCATTTTTTGTTAGCAAATAAAAACCCCATGAGTGATTAACACCGTTAAAACCCCTTTAACCAGAGTATCACGTGAAGACACATTCTAGTTTCTAAACTATTTGGCCTCAAAGGCTATATTTGCTCCTCTCCCGCCGCTCCTCTCCCCTCGCCTCCTCTCCCGCCGCCACCTCCTCTCCCACTGCTCCTCTCCTACCGCCGCCTCCTCCTCTCCCTCCGATCACCCCTCTTCCTCTTCAGGTAAAAATTTCACTTTATTATTATTACTTATAAACTGTTTTTTTAACTTATTCACTGTTTTCATGTAATTAATAATGATCTTGTTCAATTCACTAATTTTAATTTTGTATGAAGAGAAGACTAAATAGTTGATCTCGTTCAATTTAGTTTAATTAACTAGTAAATAGTTAACCTTGTTCAATTTAGTTTAATTAATTAGTAAATAGTTAATCTTGTTCAATTCGGTTTAATTCATTAGTTTAATTTAGTAAATTAAATAATTTTGTTCAATTTTATTCACTGTTTCTAATTTTAGTTTAATCTTGTTCAATTTTAGCTCAATTTTATTCACTGTTCAATTTAGTTAATTTTATTTAATCTATTTAATTAATAATTGAGATTAAAATCTTGTTCAATTTTACATATAGTCTCATAGAAGAGAAGACTAAATAGATGTTAATACTTAATAGATTAAGTTATCTGATTTAGTTGAATCTTTTATTTGTCATAATTTGATGATTTGATCTATAAATGGTTTGTTTGTTGAATTATTGTGATGTAGAATGTCGGATATTCCACCTAAGGAATTCGCAGGTTCCACCTCTATTCTCGTGAAAGCCCTCTGAAAGATAAAAGAAACTCGAGAGATATCGATTGGGAGTTTGGGTTTCTTCCAGATCCAACTGATTTGTGCTTAGTGCAATGTAAATTGTGCTCGCACAAGATGGGGGGGGGAGAGGTTCTTTAAATTGAAGTAGCATCTTGCCGCCAGAGGAAACAGTTGCATAAAGTGCTCTAAGATTTCGGCCGCTGATAGGAAGAAGGTGCAAGAAGCTATGGATGCTAATTCCAGGATGAAGAAAGTGAAGGACATGCATATCATGGAGTTGCAAGATAAAGCACAGTTCGACAAGCTAGATCTAACGGCTATTGAAGAAGAAGAAGAAATTGTCGCTTCTATTCTTACAACGAGCGGATCTTCAAAGAGGTCCAGAGCCGATCGTTAGGCTGATGGATGCTTATACCGCTAGTGATCTCGAGCTAGCAAAGAGATTGAAGAGAAAGATGATTCAGCCTGGAGTGAGGAAGCTTATATGAAGGAGAGATTGGGTCCACAAGCATGTTGCTAGATGGGCATATGAGAATAGCATTCATTTTCATGCCCTTTATCAACTCCTTTATGCGAATATGCAGCGCTATTGGGGATTATGGAGGCACCTACCAACCGCCTAGCATGTATATGTTGAGGGAGCTGTTGTTGAGGGGTGCTATGAATGAGACTAAAGACTCATTGAAGGAGCATGAGTGGGGGAAGAGTGGTTGTTCAATCATGACAGATGCTTGGTCAGATAGGAAGATGCGGTTGACCATGAACCTGTGCATCCACAGCAGCTTCGACACGACATTCTACAAGTCGATTGAGTGCTCCGGGGACTCACACATGGGGGAATATATTTTTGAGGAGGTGGATGCATGCATTGAGGAGAGTAGGCCACATAAGGTCATCCAGGTTATCACAGATAATGCTTCTGTAAAAATGGCGACGAAGGAAAAATTAAAGGAGAAGAGGTCGAATATTTTTTGGACCAGTTGTGCAGCTCATACTATTGACCTGATGTTTGAGGGCATTGGGAAATTGCCAACCTTCAAAACAACTATTGATAAAGCGAAGGCCCTTACCGTCTTCATCTACAGCCACCACAAGATCTTGAATATGATGCACCGCATGTGTGAGATGAGGGATATTGTCTTCGCTTCGCCACTGCATTCTTGACTCTACGGAGTGTTTATGAGAAGTGTTTATGAGAAGAAACTGAAGCTAAGACTCATGTTCTCTGATGAAGAATGGAGGAAAAGCAAGCATTCTAGGATTGCAAGGGGTAGAAAAGTGGAAACTATTGTCCTATGTGAGAGTGGCAATCTGTAAACAAGTTATTGAAGATCTATTCTCTCCTCTTTCGCATGTTAATGGTGGTCAATAGCGACTATAGACCCTCAATGGGATATATTGTGGGGATGCTTGAAGACACAAAGGAGGAGATTAAGCTTGTTTTGAAGAAACATGAGAGCCTATGCAAGTCGGTGATTGATATTATACATTCCAAGTCCAAGGATCGATTATATACACCCTTGCATATGGCAACTTATGTCCTTAACCGTTCTTACTTCTTTCGAGATGATGTCGCTAACTCTAGGGAGGGGAAGGAGGGGTTTCTAAATGTGATGGAGCTGCTCTATTCTGATGAGGAACACCAAACTGAGGCTACTAAGGAGTGGAGAAGTACAGAGAGGGTAAGAGTTCATTTGGTAGAAGTATGACAGTGAAAGCTAAGCAGAAAGTGGACTTCAACCCATGTAAATTTAGTTTATAAATTGAATATATCAATCATAAGTTATTTTTTGCACTGGTAAATTCAACTGAGATTGTGTTTGTAGCTAGTTGATGGTATATGTATGGCGGTGATTGTCTCTTTCTGCAAAACTAGGCGATAAATGTTCTTAATCTCACTAGCAGTTCTTCCGGATGTGAGAGGAACTAGAGCATATTTGAGGGGTAAATTACATAAATATCTAAAATTAATAAGATGAAGTTATCCATTTATTACTTTACTAATTTGTTTTTTTCTTCTATAAAGATTCACACGAAGAAGAGAAACTGATTGGAGTCGAAAAGGTTGGAGGATCTTGTGTTTGTGAAGTTCAATGCCAAGCTCAAGCAAAAGATGAGAGAAGACAAAGGCGTGCTAACAACACAGGATCGTACTACGACATGTGCATGGATCCTAGGAGTCCCCTCCAATGACGAGCAAGAGACTTATCTCGGTTCGGGTGTTAGTTGGACGATGGTGGAGAATGTATCCGGAGCGGCTGAGGTTGCGGCGAACTGGATGAGTGAAAGAATAGCAGAAGCTGCAGGACCTAAGAGTCTTTTCCCTCCGACGATGTCACAGACGAGGATGAGCACTATGTGGACATGAACTTGGAGGAGAGCAGTCATGCGGTGGAGGATTTCCATAATGATGATGATTGATGATGATTAGATTATATGATTATACCATGTGCTAGACATTTAGACTATTCGTTTTTTTCCTTCTTGAGCATTAGACTTCTGAATTTGCTATATTATGTACTGTTATAGAGACTTATTATGTTGGACAGGTGATGTTACTTAGTATTTGGTTACTATTTTGGCTATTTAGTATTTATGCATGGTTGATTATGGATCTAAGCTTGTTATTTATTCTTTTGTAATTTTATATGAACTTAATCCATATTTTTGTGAATTATTATAATTAAATAAATTTAAAAATAGGCAAATGCCTAGGCACTAGGCCCCGGCTCGAACGCCTAGTCCGTCTAGCGCCTTTTGTAACATTGATACAAATATTAATATCCTAACGAGCATTTTGATCATATTGTTTTTGGAGTTATATTGTTTGAACTTCCTGAAGGAGAATCCCAGCAGTGAGTGCGCAAGTGACCCAAGTCTCTTGTCATCTTGACCTGCAAGACCATTGCGTAGAGTCACAACTCCTAATGCAGTCATAACCAGGAAAACAGTGCTTTGTGTCCAACTTTGCGAGCATAGTTGACATTTTGGGTAAATACAGCATAAACTTGCCTTGCACATATAAATTGCTAGGTAATCATGACTCGCGATTCTCCTTTTAGGCATTGGGAAAGTTTATGTTTCTCATTCAGATAACAACTTAGAGGAAGACCAATGTCAAGTTGATAAGAAATTTTACCGCTCAAAATGTTGACTCTAGTTGCCTATTTCCATGGTTCATGAGGCATGGGTTGTGGCATTCTAATACTTATCCCAAAAAGTGTCTTTACAATATTATGCTGAATTATTAAGAACTATGTAAGGTATTTATTTACCTTTGTCGTGATTCTGTTTCATGCTAATAAAATAGTGATTTTGGTCATAATTCTAAATGAAAATTGCTTGCTGCACTCTGCCTCGCTCTGAAAGTTTACAGATTCGAAGGACTTGAGTTGCAATGTTGATCCCATATAGCAGGCTTAGAATGTAAGTAATCTGTTTCTAGAAATATGCAGCTACCTCTCAACTCTGCCTTTATTTAGTCATTGGTTTTCTTTGTCAAAATTCCAAAAACTTGGATACAAAGTAGCAGGTAGTTCAACCCAATCCCTTACATATGAATACGAATACCAGAAATATAGTTCAGATTGTGAGCATTAGCTTTTCCTAATTGTGAACTAAATATATATATTTCAGGTTGTTAACTTCAGGAGCAATGTTCAAACTCGATTAAAGAAACTCAATGACAGGGAGGTCCAAGCAACATTATTGGCACTAGCAGGGCTCAAGAGGTTGAGCATGACTGAAACCGTGACTGAAACTCAATGAAGAAATGCTCCCTGCAAATAAATACATTGACCTGGGGGATATGTTTGGCATGTTGCAAGTAAATACATTGAAACTAAATTCTTATTGCTATTCTTGTTCAAATGTTGGAAGTAATGCATGGGCAATAATGCTTTGTGTTAAATTTTGCAAGGATTGATGCCTAATGTGGTTTTTTGCATTATGAATTGGTCAATTGACCAGGGTGATATTCTGAGTCATGATATGAATTTGATATTTGTCTTATTAGGGAGGTAAGCTCACTAAGGTATTGTGATTCATGTTTTTTATTTTTCTCTTTTCCATCCAAATGCTGGAAAGGTAAAAAAGCACTCATTTCTATGTTTTCCTTTCTTAATTTTTTGGTTGCCAACCAAACAATGGACCATAGTGGAAATGAGTTTCCACCCCTATTTTTATGACGAAACAAACACCAAAATTGGCTATTCATGAAAAACACAAGAAACGCTTGGACAAAAGTTTTTAACATGAAAAACAATTTCCTATAATTTATGTAAACCAACCAAACAGGACCTTAGTAGATGGATGAATTCTTTAACTAAAGAGTATTTCATAGATAGCTTATTAACTGCTGGTCTCAGCTTCTTAAATCTCAGAAACTACCTAATTGGACTTAGGTTTAAGTTCAAGATCACACTGCAATAACAAAACTCCGCCCAAGTCAAATTTAAGGATTCAAATTTCCTCAGTACCAAGCGCTAGAAAGCACAGGGAGTTCACCCAAAGCGTTCTGATAATATGACCACAAAGTGGTCAAGTAGTAGTAACACACAAAGTTTTAAGATATCATACTCTTATACTGATCCTTAATCCAGTGTCCTTTGCATTGAAACATCATACAAACCTTTAACTTAAAAACATTCCACAGCAAAAAATCGGACAGTGAAATGGGAGCCAGATCCTAAGATCTGCTACAAAAAACAGCAAATGATCCCTCTGAGATAAGAAAGTGTTCTATTTGCAGTATCCAAATCCCACAAGCACTGTACAATTCTAAAACAGATTGAATATAAAATTGGACTCATTCAGATCATACAAGTTCCTTTCTTTCCTAGATCCAAACAATGATAAGATCTAAAATCAAAAGTGGATTTTCTCCAAATAAAAAAATTAAATCAAGAAATCAACTTCGTACCTGAATTGGGAGGTCAAGTTGATCGTGATGCTGATGATGGACAACAAAGAGGAGCAACCCAGCAATGATGAAGATAGCAATAAGCCACCAGATCCAAACAGAGATCCTCCTTCGAACTGGGCGCCTGAAATCTGGCGCCCTTCGACGCATATCGATCAAAATCCCGGATCAAGCTCCCTCCTTTCTTCCAGATTCCACCAAAATCCAACCCCAATTCAAAAACCCATGCCCTCGATCCGACCCAAATGGGGTTTCTCTCCTCGGATTGAATCCAAGTCGATCAACAGCTCAACATCTGGGATTCTCGTTTCTGTAGATTTCTCAAGCAATCTCAGTATGGTAAAGCGAAATAGGGATAACATGAATAGAAAACGACATTTTCAGATGATATAGAGTAGGTAAACCACCAAAAAAAACTACAAATATTACTCCAATTGAAAATCTTACACTAAGAATCGAGCTTCCAGGTTCTTTTTCCAGCAGCACGCCGGTGATCTCTTCCACTGAGAATCGTTGGATCTTGAGTTGGGGTTAGGGTTTCGGAAAATAGAGAAGCAGCGGAGGAGGAGCGAATCAGAAGTCGAGATCCAGGGGGTGGAGAGGAGAGGGACGAGTAGGGGTGCATTCGGTTTGGACATGACACTTACCCTGTCCATATTCACTTTCTAGTAAAGTATATAGATACGGATACCGATACTCATCACTAGGAAAAAAACATAATCATATCCACATTAAACAGAAATAGATACGATTCGAATATTAGATAAGCGGATATGAATACAATATAAATATTAATCGGATATTTAAAAAATAGATATGACAAAAAATACATATGCTTATAATATTTCGCACACTAAATATAACTAAAAAAATGTTTATCTATTAAACACAATCAAGATAAATTTATTCAAGCATATAAAAATTGTCACCTCATAGACATAAATACTAGTCCTCATGTAATTTTCAAGTCTAATCTAAATAATAAAAAATTGCAGAAACCGTATCCGGATATCCGAATCGTATCCGTATTTTCGACCCGAAAACCGTATCCGAAACTGTATCCCGATGAAAGTCAAATAACAAAAAAGTGTAAAAACCGTATCTGGAAAAAGTGTAGAAACCGTATCCAGATATCCGAACTGTATCCACAATTCCGACCCAAAAACTTTATCCGAAATCGTATCGGGATAAAAAAACCAAAACCAAAACTGTATCCGAAACCATATCCGACCGGTTATAATTTTTCCCTACTATATCCGCTTTCTAAACGGATATGGTTGTGATCAGTCCGGATATATCCGAACCGTTTTGCATCCCTAAGATCCGGAGAGAGATATAATTTGGAAGGGGTTTTATTGTATTTTAGTGCTTTAAATCATAGCCATTTCGCTACTAGTCCCTCAAATCTGCATAGTTTGCTGTACGAGTCCCATCAAATGCACTTATGGTTAGTTGGAGTTATTACTGCAAGTGAATATTCTGTTCTCTTTTAAGTTTTAACACTGGACATACTAATGAACAGTTATGTCCCTCCCCTAATAAAACTCAAGACCCAAAATAAAATTTTAGTCTTTGAAATCTCAGATATTGACAAAAAATCATAATGGAAATCCTGAGAACAGACATGTATGATCAACTGAGTACAGGATCAAATGGGTATTCACCAAATAACGCATAAAATAGAAAAAGAGACGCAGACAAAGATTTTATAGAAACTAACCAAAACCTATTATAGAAATCCTTGGAATTCTGATGAACTGAACGAAAGACCAAATGTGTCACCAAATAACACGTGAGAAGAAGAAAGACGGAGTTCTCAGTGAACTGAGGAAGTATCAACAAATCAACACGTGATTTGAGGACGATTGAGTTCTTAGCATAAATTAACCAAAACCCATGGCAGTAAATCATGAGAACTGACCTTATATCTAATGAATTGAGTGAAGGATGAAATGGGTATTTGCCAAATCGCACATATGAGGAGAATAAAGATTCATGTTCTAAATAGAACAGTAAATAGTAAGCAGATTGAGAGCCACATAGAGGGAGAAGGAAGAGATTAAGAAATTCTAGCGCCTAATTAAATGGGTTTGAGTTTTAAGGTAATTAGCCACCTAGAGTTAGTCTAAATATAACCTGAGTTCACATTTTTTAACAGTGGTATTAACATAGGGATTTATATCTACATATACTAATAGTATTTGAAGGACTACTATCAAAATACGAGGATACGAGAGACTAATAAAAAGCGGCTATGAGTTAAGGGGCTGATTTCTTTAAGAAAAACCACAAATTGGAAATCACGCGGATTTAAGCGTCATTTGAAATTCTAGGTCCATTGTGTTCTTAAAATGTGAGTAAAATTAGGCTAGAATTGGGCTAATTTCCAAGTTTCAATTTCTTCTGAATTCAAGCTCTAGAATTGGCTCAATGCCAGAATTTGAAATGAAACTGTGTTCCTAATAAGGGGATGTTTGGTTCGACCAAAAAATCAAGAAAACACCTCAAAACCGTTTCTGGGAAAATACACATCAACTTATCCCATAATTTTGTTGTAATTCTTGTGTTTATTTCAAGGCTTTTCTTTAGAAAGTGGCTTCTTAAAATTTCAATCCACATCATAATTTCGAGAAAACTTAATTTTGACTTTGGACTGAAAAAAAACTTATTTTTGACTTTGGACTGAAAAACAAGTAAAGGAGAATAAAAAATTAAGAGAAGTTAAGATGGCTTTTTAAGAACCATCAAAACTATTTCCTATAAATTTAGGCTCCGTTTGGATACCATGGTGTTTTACTTATTTCCATGGTGTTTTTGTAAAAAACAAAACACCATGCGTTTGTAAACCATGGTGTTTTTTGAGCTAAATCATTCTTAAACCAAAAACAAAACACTTATTTCAAAACACCTTTTAGGTGTTTTAAGTTTGATGTTTTGGTTTTGAGTTCGAGGATGTGTTAATATAATATCTAACATAATATATTAAATGTAATTAACATATAGTTATTAT
>JBAKGM010000279.1:5231025-5270035 GCA_037177215.1 Asparagus racemosus
ATGGTTGATTATGGATCTAAGTTTGTTATTTATTTTCTTTTACAATTTTATATGAACTTAATACATATTTTTGTGAATTATTATAATTAAATAAATTAAAAAATAGGTCATCGCCTAGGCGTTGCCCAGGCATTAGGCCCTAGCTCGAACGCCTAGTCCACCTTACGCCTTCTGTTCTATAACATTGGTTTAGGATGTTAGAACTTTTTGTTTGTTACCTTATAGGTATTATCAATGAATTTATGAGGAAAGTGATAGTTTAAGAGGTAAGGTGGGATTGAAAATAGTTTAGGAGATAAACAAAGACGAATTTAATAGCTCAAAGGGTACGATGGGACAAAAAATAGTTTAGAGGGTATAGATGGAGACATTTAATAATTTGGGGGGTAAATATGGACTGGAGCCTAAATGAATTGGCACCAAAACATTTATCTAAGCAAACATGGTGTATAACCAGCTTTCTTTTCTTTGTTTCTTTCTTTCTTCCCCCCCCCCCCTAATTAAATTATTTTAATGGTTGATGTAGGATCATCTCGACTCTGTTTCCAGTGCAAATGATCTACCTTAATGGGACCATAAAATCCATCATTTGATGCACGAGGTATAGACATTTAATAGTTCAAAGGGTAAGATGGGACAGAAAGTAGTTTAGAGGGTGTAATGGAGACATTTAATAATTTAGTGGGCAAATAGGGACTGGAGCCTAAATGAATCGACACCAAAACATTTATTTAAGCAACCATGGTGTATAACCAGCTTTCTTCTCTTTGTTTCCCTTTTTTATACTAATTAAATTATTTTATTGGTTGATGAAGGATCATCTTGACTTTGTTTCCAATGCAAATGATCTACGTTAATGGGACCATAAAATCCATCTTTTGATGCACAAGGTATAGACATATTGATGCCCTCCCATAGCTAGAAAACTAGGCCTCGCAGAATTGGGATTCCAAGGGAAAGCACATCATAGTTTCGAAATAGAACATTAACTAATGCTTGTGAATAGCCACAAAAAAAATGAAGGAAAGGGAAACAAAATGTAAGGACCACCAAGAGATATAGTGAAAGGAGAGGAAATGCCAAGCAGTCGATTTATAGTTCATGGACATAACATAAACCAGGACTCTGTGCTCTTCCAACATGGTTCTATATTTAGAAATGAATGCAGACGAGAACCATTGAAGCCTATAAAGATGAAATTACACTAACTTGTCCATTAACCTGTTGATTCATTAGATAAAACACCAGAACTTGTGGCAAGTTACTTCCACATGCCAAGAGATAGGGGCTTAAGCAAAGAGGTAAAATTGGTACATGCATATATGTGCTTCTAGATCAGTGTTAGCGTGCAATAGGAGAGAGAGCTGAATCCAAGAGATAAATTTGAGCAGTACTGGAAACAAAAACTGTCTACATGAACTCACCCTGGTGTGCGCTTGAAGGACCTTGTACCACCTCGACCAAACTCCGGCCTAAAAAACATCAAGCTATCAGAAATGTTGTCTATATGATGTTCATACAAAATAATGGTAAGGAATTCTTTATAGCAATTAGATGAGACAAAGAAAAACAACAGCATAACAGCAATGTATCCCCCACATCACCCATTAAGGAAAATATAAAAATAAAAACATCAACACACAAATCAGAAGACATGATCTGCAGTTGATTGCTTTCATTTTCTTGAACCTATCTACTGAAGATAGGAACAATTGAGGCAACCCACATCCGGTAACAGCAAGCAGATGAAGTGAAATGAACATCACAAAATGATGGAAATGACAAAAGGTAGAATAGCTAGATTGTGTCCATAATGGCGTGGTCCCAGAAAAGGATGTAAACAAACATTATATTAATGGCCAATCTTATATCTTTGTCACCTAAATTATTTTACAGATATATGTACTCATCAAATATATTACCCAATATGAATAAACAACAGTTTTGTTTCTATTAACCTTATTTTAGATTGTAAATAATAAAAAAAAAATTTGCTAAAGAAGATTATATGATGGAGCACAACGTTACAAACTTATCAATAAGAATAAATAATGTTAACAATTTGGTAAAGCTTGCATAAAAATTTTAGTTCCAAGAAAACATAAACATGTTTAGAACAGGTTTAAAAGATTTTGACAAAAACAACAGGTTTTTTTCTCATATTTTTGTTGCCTCCTCTGCTACCAAATATTATCCTCAATTCAAATATACTTCTTACTATCTACATCTAAGGGGGGGAAAAATAAGATACTGAAAAAAAAAACCGGTTAACTTTTAGCCACCAGAAGGCATACATGAGACATGTTTGCATTAGTAAAGTACCTCAAACTAGATACATGATTTATTAGAAGTTGGACAATATCAAAGATTTTACAGATGTCCTGGAACTACATTTTCGGGGGTCATAGGAATATAGCGACTCATACCAGCCAGCATTTCATATGAACACTTATACTATCATTATACTAACATTATGCCTATAAGATACTGGGAGAAAAAAAAGATACTGAAAAAATACATGGTTAACTTTTAGGCACCAGAAGGCATACATAAGACATGTTTGCATTAAAAAAGTACTTCAAATCAGATACATGATTTATTAGAAGTCAGACAATATCAAAAATTTCATAGATGTCCGGGAACTACATTTTGGGGGTCCTAGGAATCTAGCAACTCATACTGGCTGGCATCTCATATGGACACTCATACTAACATTATACCTATATCCAACCATTAAAAACCTAGGTGGCATATTATCCTACAAAGGAAATTAAAATGGTACATATGATCCACACTCCACAGGTTAAAAAATAAAAGGCATTAAAACATTCCAGGATGGAGAGGGAGAAGTAACATGGTAGTTAGCAGTTCAAGAAAAATACTGGAAAAGTGACTACCTATATGAGTAAATTCAGGATTGGGACTACTTAAACAACTAAATCATATTCAGGAACTCAACGTTCTACTATTTCTGAGCATATCCAATTAGCAACCGTTATTCAAGGGAGACTAGCGAAATCATTGAAAAGATGGGAAAGAAACACAGAAAACAAACAATGGGAAAGAATTGCATACGTCATAACGACTGTCCTCCTTCCTCTCCCATTTGCACCGCCAACCACATTAATACGAGGGGTAACTGGTAACCCAAGATTAGTGCCAATGATTTCGATTTTCATAGCTTTTCCATCCAGCTGAACATTGTTGTAACGTTTCATGGCAGCCATTGCATCACTTCTCCTAGCAAACACCACTTCTGCCGAACCCTGCCAAGAGAAAAGATATTATAAACCATGACTACAAATATAACTTGGCCAGGTTGGCCTGCCAGGAAAGTGTTGAGCTTCACAGTATTCATTATCTTATGAAAAATATATAATATCTGAATTTCTGACAATCACTTCTTATATGAAAAAGAGTCGAAAACCATCCACATTTTCTACTTTAGGAAGGTTGCTTATTATTATTATATTCAATTCTGTACGATCTTATACAGGTGACCAAAGAAAGAATAATATGACTCAGTCAATTACTAGCTTTAAACAACTAAGGGAAAGAAAATAATGTGCATGTGGCTATGCGATAGGAAACAGAAGCTCACACTAGGGCGCCCATTTCTGTCATAATGAACTGCAGACCGCTTAAGAGTACCGATCTCGGAAAAAAGTTCCTAAACCCACAGAGGAATATATTAGCATGAGCATAAATAATGGAGAATATAGAGAGCAGCTAAAGCAGAAAAGCACCTTTATATCTTCATTGGATACCCCATAATCCAAATTTGATACGTACAATTTTGTACCAGTTTCAACTCCAGTAAGACCAGCAGCTTTCATGCTTTCGTCAAACAGATCATGTCTCCATATATTATCCTTTGCTCTGCTGAAAGACTGATAAAAATATGCAACAAAGGTTGAGAACGGAAAAGAATTTGGTTAGCGTAGAACCATAGCACCGATCAACCAGTGAGACTCAGTGCATCTGGCCAAAACTTAAAGAAAAACCTACCGCTACCACATTAATATGCTTTAGGATCAAAATAAGCCTACATCAGGCGATAATAAAGCATACAGTTAACAAATGGAAGTCGAGAATTCCACCCATTACACATATGCTGACGATAAGAAATTGGTGAGAGCTCCAGTTCCCAGAATGACCCGGTGAGCTCCTTAGCAAATATACTCCATGAACAAGTTCAGCATAATAAATGAAGGCCAGCAATGATGAGATTCCGCATTTAGCAATAGTACCCCTTGAATTTCCCCCATTTTATCAGCCATTAAAATGTATAAGCACCAAAGGCAAGACCTCCTATTTGGGTGCTTGAGCCTCTCCAAATTCAAAAAGAACTTATATATCATCCCTCCATAATTGAATTTCTAAAATAATTCAGATTCTTGAATGCATTCAAAAAACAGCAATAGATTTCGGGCTTGCCTTGGCAATCTTGTAAGGTGATGGCCGAGCATTTACTCCAAGAGGCCCTTGACGGGCCATACCTACTCCCCTCCCACGGGTGGCCCCACCTCGTCCACGGGCCCGTCCACGGCCGCGCCCCCGGCCTTGCCCTCTCCCTCTTTCACCAGAACCTCTGTTCTTAATCATATCATCCAATGACATATCCAAAGGTGTTGCCATCCAATAAGCTGCGAATGGACTGTGAAGATAAAAGAAAACAAAATAACCTGTAACAGTAAAATGAACTAGGTTTAGTTTCTTAAGAAAACACGAAAGGATTCTCAAACAGACTGTTATCAGCAATACAAAATGACATCAAAATCACTAAACACAATTTCCATATAAAGAAAATAAATACTAGAATAAAATTAAAGTCAAAGTTATGCACACATTTTACAGCCTCTAATTTTCAAGATGAAACTAACAAATATAAAATTCCCTGCATTGTTTCTCCATATCCAACATAACAGAGGCAAATCCCTCCAGCTAATGACCTAAACCTATTCCTATGCATAATAACAATAAGCATCCTATGACTTGAAAGTGAAAAGAACTTAACACAGACAATGTTAGAGATCTCGGAGAAGTGACTCTTCAAACCTAGTTGTTCGAAGGAAAGAATCAAATCCCTATAAACTTGTATGGTCAATATGGCACTAAAGGGATCCCAATATATCACCACAATTCTACAGTTCCCACGTCCAGATGGACTGGCTTTGCCCGAGACAACACACAGCCAAACATTGCAATACTAGCATCAAAACTTGCAGGACAAAAACAGCAATTCGGTATCGCCATCTGCCAGAGTAAAGCGCGGCAATTTTGACGAAAACACTATAACAACCAATCAAACACACTGAAAACACTCCAACTAATGAACTAAATCTATTGTTACGCAAAGCGCCAACAAAATTCAACGAATTTAAATTTAAAAGAACGCCAATTACACCGGTAGTGTTAGAGACCTGGTCGAAGTCGCTACAGAAAACCTAGTTGTTTAAGGGACAGAGCCCAATCTCTATAAACTCACATCAAAATGATCAATATGACACTCAATTGATCCTAACATATCATCATGGATCCGGACAAAAACTGCACTTTGCTATGGATTAAAGAGAACTCACCCCTAAAAGCTAGTTATTTAACCGAAACAAAACCGAATCTCTATAAACAAGGTCAACTGCAGATATAATCTCAAATCAAAGCAATGAATTGAGATAAGACGAATTACGAAGAAAAAGATGATTACCAGAAAGAAACGAAGTTCCCTCTATCGCCCGAACAAAGATCAAGAGATCTTCGTGCTGATGAATGCTAGGGTTTCAGTGAGAGGAATTGGGAGGAGATCTACGATCAAAATAGGCGAAAGATTCTTCTTGATTCTAGGGTTTCTTTAGTTTATGGGGGTTCTTTGGGAGCTCTGAGGGAAGATTGAGATTTCTAGGGTTTTCGGGGAGGAGAGAGGAAAGAGACGATGAGGGATAAAGAGATTCTTAGTGCTCGGCATAAGAAACAAGCACTTTTCTTTTTGAAGGACGGGATTTTTCCACGTGGATGGTTGCGATTGATCCTGATTTTTTTTAATCACGTTCGCCCGCAAATTTCGTACACTTCTGACTTATCACCTACATAAGGCATGCAATTTTAAATTTCGAGGAAAAAGAAATGCAACAATAAAATGTCTTATATCATCTACTTGATAATTATATAGAATTTGGATTCTCTCGCCTTTCTTTTTACATTCGATGTTTGTCATCCTAACATTAACAGATTTTACATGGAAATTCTATATTTGCTGCAAAAAATAATTATTTTTTTGAACTTTTTTAATTACTCTTTAAGAGAGTAAGCATATCTTATCAGAACCCCTCACATGCGACGAGCAGTTTTGAGTCACTAAATGAGGACGTAAATTACCAAATTGCCACCTGCCGAGAACATCAAAAGGCCAGAAATGGCCCTGATAAGAATCACACCGCTCTCAAGATGCCTTGCTTACTTTGATATAATTCCTAAGATCATTGTACCTGAATGTGAATCTTGTAGTCTACTCGTTTTGAGGGAGTCAAAATGACTAACATTCCCCCAACGTCAAACGAAATGACTAACTAGCTCATCTTTGGGGTTATACCAAAATAAACTGCAATTTTGGTAACAAAATTAAAGACACAAAGTATAAGCATTTTTATTAGTAGATAGATAATTTTTCCCAAAACTTGATTAAAGAAACGCACTGCATCATTAATACAATGTCGACTTCTAGAAGGATTGAGTACTGTATTGACGAATAGCGCCGCATTCTACTGGGAAGGCTTTTATTGGCGCACAAAATGTCTTGTGATAAAAGCTACGATATCGTTTAGATTAACTATCGAAATTATAATTACAATATAAAAATCCATGTAGGGAGATGCAGGGCTGAAATTTTTTCTACCTGTATGATCTGACTGTAGGATTCGGTAGCCACAGATCTTGGAAGCATAATGTCATGAAAACTCAAAATGTCAGACATTTGATATCGATAATTGCACAATTGCTCCTCTGAATATTCTCATAACAGTGGACGATGTTTGTTTTTTTTTAATTATATTTTTTTACTTTGATGTCATAGAATATCATAACACATACAATACAGAATTCATCATTTTATGCATTTTGAATGCATTAACAACATCACACACTTCTGAATATTTTCTTAGAAACTTCCACCCTCCCCAAGACAATGGCAACAGGAGTATTCTCAAACACATCGCATAGATTTACATTCAACATCATGGATGATTCCTTAATGAAATAGTCCATCCTTAACGAATGAACCATACACAAAAACCATAGATTTAACAATAGCATGGAATCAATTCAATCGTCACAAGCTTCATCCGAAGCGTCCTCTGAGGTCACATCTGACTCTTCGGCGATTTCCTCATCTGAGAACTCGATCTTAGTCTTGGCTGTCATCTTGGACATCGCCAGTGTCTTGCTTGCCCTTTGAGATCGCATGCTTACAATGCTAGGAGTCATGGGAACAGCAGGGAGAAAGGAGGCTTCTTCTTCTTCATCCTCATCTGAGGAAGCTTCACGCCTTACTCTTCTCCTGGTGGGAGCAGCTCTGGTTGAGCGTGGTGCTGGTGTCGGTGGCAGTACTGTGGTCAATGTATCCATTTTAGGGTGTTCATCCAATCCAAGCTTCCCTGGGAACCAGTATTTTTATTATTAGTGTATTCGAGTATTAGTATATCAAGGAAATTTAGAGAAATTATTTCCACATGGGAAAACAATAAAATTTTGTGGGTAAATTACACAAAACGTCCCAATACTTTGGGGACATTTCCCACGAAACCCCCAATACTTTGTTTTTCTACTAAAAACCAAAACCACGTAACCCCAATGTGATGAAAATGCCCCTCAAACCAAATATTTTCACCCTTCCTTTTATTTTTCCAAAACAAACCATCACATTAGGCAATTTGCAAATAAACCCTTCCCTAAGGGGGAGGGGTAGAGAGAAGGAGAGAGGAGTTTATTTTGCAAATGGAATTAATTAAAAGAATGAAACTTTTTTTATTTTTATTTTTGGCCTGAGGGGCATTTTCATCACTTTGGGGTTATGTAGGAAAAGTTTTTGGTGTTTACTGGGAAAAACAAACTATTGGATGGTTTTCATGGGAATCACTCCAAAGCATTTTTTTTTTGGTGGGGGGTTTGGGGGGGGGGGGGGGTGGGGGGTTGTGAAATTTTATTCGCTCCACTATTTCTCTGAGATCAAATCAATTCTTCCAATACAACACAACACCAATCACGCGAAAACAAAAAATTATACTCAAAAGGCAGATATTGCAAGAGTTTAAACAATAACAGTAAGTCAATGGCTTTCATAAAAGGGATTCTTACCAAATATAGCAGTAGCTTGTTTGGGTGACAGTTCTTCATCTGGATGTTTATCAAGTGATTTAAGACGTGTTGCCATCCGATTTAGTTCTTTTACGAGCTCCTTATCACTTGAGGCAGCTATAATCATGCTATTTAAAAGCCCCCTCATGCATTTAATTGCATCTTGCTCAGATGGCCGAAACTGAACCATTGCAGCTACTCTACACAGTGTCAGTATGTAAGACTTTTCAGCAGGGTTCTTCTTCTCAGGAAAGCTCACCACCTAGCGCTCACATCAAAAAATATAATTAAGATTAACAACTCGAGATCCTTAAGAGGATCATAGTAAGATGCAATTTGGACAGCAATAGATGAGAAAAATCACCTCAGCAGCAATTCGAATGGCAAGACCCTCTTCCCCACTCTCAAAATCAAGTGATGGTTCCTCGGAAGTGGGAGGAGTTTCAGTTCTATTCTCGCTAGACTGCTGTTCCTCAATTTCATTTGAGAAGAGCGGTATCTGCATCATTTGCAACATAAAACGTGATGCCTGGAATGCACGCTTCCTCAGTTTAGACACTAAAACAGAAGCACCTCCTGGGTTACAACAGATACCCGGCCACATAGATTTCATGACAGGAATAAAAGCTCTGGAGACACATTTCTGCACAGGGAACACAACTCACCATCAATATTTACACCTAAGGGGATTGAAGCATCATCAGAATGATTGATCCTGTATTCAAATAGCATATGATGCTTTACATGCATTAACTTGCCTTGTGATTGTGAGATAGCGCAGGATAATGTTCAAAGAACACAGACAAACATTGTTTTAACCTGTGATCAAGATAAAATTATTAAAAACCTGAATAAAATGCCGGAAACAACCAGAGTAAAATCTATAGAAAGGTGCATAAAAGCGGAGGCAGTTCTTACCTTTGTAAATCATTAGCGTCATCACTGAAATACAGAGTAACAAGCTTGCATAAGATCAAAGGATGCAAGCATGAAGATATGGTTGGATAGTTATCACTCAGAAGAAGAAACTTTGCAAACCCCTCTCCGAGAATAGAACGAATGCTTTCTTGATCATCAGCCTCAATGGTTGCATCACAATCCTCTTTATCAAATCCAGAATATAAGAGATCAAGAACTCCAATATTAAGATCATCCTTTGAATCTGTTAAGTTCACAGGAACAAATCTGCTTTTGTCATCACTATTGGAGTTCTGTAGATCCAGCCCAATAGCTTTGTCAACTTCCTCAGGGCCATGCCACGTAACAAGATCAATTAGTGCCTTACAGGCCATTGGACTGACTGGAATAGCACCATTAATAAAGGACAATCTCAGCTGCTTAACTACATCTTCACTTGGTCTGTTTTCTCGTAGTCCAAAGAGACATAGGCACCTAGTAGCAACTCTTTGCACATCAACATGTACCTGTTTTGCCTGCAACCATATAATGGAGAAAATTGAATGCAGTGCTAAGAAATATATAGGAAGACAAGAGTTGATATCTCAGACTAATTGGAAAAAGGAGAAACCAAGTAGAATAGAGTGTATAAACACTAACCCCTGGAAGCAACAAAGAATGTAGAATTTCAGAAGGTTCTATGGCTTTTCCATGTAAACTTCGTAAGGATTCAATGTTTTCTAAAAGTAGACCGGTTACTGAGAGGCCATGCATCCACTGAATGACATCTGCAGTTCTTTCTCGGCATGGACAAGCAAGCTCCTCAATGATGCTAGTTACTACAGTTTCAAACTCTCCTACAGAAGCATGCACTTTCCAAGCCAATTCTGATACCGCTCTTTGCCAGTCTCTATCTCCCCCAAGACTGATTCCATCCCCTATTATAATCTTATTCTCATTGTCGTCAAGTTCATAGTCAAGAGGCCGGATCAAAAGTTCATGGAGAAAAGAACTTGCAACTTTCCTATTTGTAGTATCCGAGAAATCAAGCATAGCACCGAGTAATAACAGCTGTCGGGATGCAAACCGATAGTTTGGTCCTGGAAAATCGCAGTATAAGGAGCAATAGTTAGTTCAATCAAAATCCTTAGCTATAGTAGGCAAGTAAAGAATTAGCCTAACCTGCAGAGAGGTGTGCTTTGACTAAATCAACGTAATCAGAAACTGTCACAGGAAGGACCTCATCAAGAAGGTCATTACTGTCTGAAGCTTCTGATGCATAAACTGCTGCCTCAGTGCCTGTAGTAGTTGCAGCGTCAGAACCTTTAGCCTGCACATAGGTTCAAGAGAGCCTCAGGCAGTGCAAAAAGTTTATTGAAATCAAGTAATGGTCAGTCACGCACAAAGTGCGACAACTTCTATTTAGAAGACACAAATAATTTGGTAACAAACTTCAACAATTGAATCAGTCACCATTTCACAGATTTCCATTCAGATCACACTTGAGAAAGTAAGGGTATTCTAGATATTCAATTGTGCTTGCGTCTTGCAGCAAGGAATCACTCATGTGTGTGTGTGTGTTTTTTTTTGCTTCTTGCTTACTAATGAATACTTCTTAAATGCAGCTACCAGCCTATTGCCACAACAAACAAAATGTACCTTTTTGGTAACTGACCAAATTCTTAAGCACAGACAGCATTTGCCTTTAATCCAGCCACTGTTAACCAAATATCAGATTGTCAAATCATGAACTCCATGTGGTCCAAACATTCAGCTTACTTAATCACCAACAAAAGCTACATGGTAAAAGAAGTTTACTACCTCGTAGCCCATTAACAGCACATTAAGATAAGCATTGAGGAAGTATTGTGGGGCTATCAGCTGACTTCTTTAATATATGTTTTCGCCTTAAGCACTTGCCTAACAAAATGAAGGGTACCTAAATAATTCTGTGTTCGACCAGCATCTTTGGGAATGAAATTGAAAACATGCTCGTCCTGTAGGCAAATTTACAAGACGGGGTACCATTCTACAATATGAATAAAAGGCAACAATAGTCCTTCATAACTTAGTAGTTTCTGAAACATTATAATATGGCGTGCCATATCACAATATCCATGCATCAGAAATCAATGTAAATATGAAACTCATAATTCACATACTGATTAGTCACCCAAATGAAAGCAAGTAACTGACCAAATTCTTAAGCACATACAGCATTTGCCTTTAATCCAGCCACAGTTAACCAAATATCAGATTGTCAAATCATGAACTCCATGTGGTTCAAACATTCTTGCAGCTTGCTTAACAACCAACACAAGCTTCATGGTAAAAGAAGTTTACTACCTCGTAGCCCATTAATGGCACATTAAGATAAGTATTGAGGAAGTATTGTAGGGCTATCAGCTGACTTCTTTAATATATGTTTTCACCTTAAGCAGCTGCCTGACAAAATGAAGGGTACCTAACTAATTTTGTGTTCAACCAGCATCTTCAGGAATGATACTGAAACATGCTCGTGCTGTAGGCAAATTCACAAGACGGTACCATTCTACAATATGAATGAAAGGCAACAATAGTCCTTCATAACTTAGTAGTTTCTGAAACATTATAATGTGACGTGCCATACCAAAATATCCATGCATCAGAAATCATCCATGCATCAGAAATCAATGTAAACATGAAACTCATAATTCACATACTAATTAGTCACCCAAATGAAAGCAACAAAACAAAAAGGGCAATGAAATCAGTTAATGACTGATTAGCCGATGGAACTAGATCTTTTAGAGTGGGGAATGGATGGGAATACCCCCGAACTTGCAGTCATGTATCTTGGCCCCAAACTCTTCTTAGGATGCGGGACGAAGATGTAGGCTTTGCCAACATAGTCCATGTAGTATGTGAAGATAAAGAAAACTGATAGGACTAACAAATTTAAATTTAAGACAAAAAAAGAATTACTAAATATGCCAAACGAAGTCACAGACCAAAAATAACAAATAAGATTTGCTGCCTGTGTATATATAAAGCAATATATCGATCTGCCATATGTGACGGTATTCAAATAGTCCTATGGTTTCTGAAGTGGTAAATTGTCATACTTACTTGAGCTACAGTTTGCAAGTGCTTGCATAGGGTCTTCCAATATAAAGCAACCTCTGCTTCCATTAACTGAATGCCTGATGGGTTCTCACCTGCAATTAATCAACAAAAAGAAAAGATAATGTCATTAATTGAAGGGCAGCCTATCTCAGAACTGATTACAGTGTTATGTCGTTATTATGTCCAATCAGGAGAACTTTAACTTATAACAGAGGACAGTTTTCAAAAAATATGAAACAAATAAACAGCCTATTATCTGCGCTAATGAGCCGAGACGAGCGAAGAACCTGGATAATTGAGTCGTTCCTTGAGCATCTGTTCGCTCTCATGTTGCGTTTGTGTGTGGTACATCACAGTAGGGCAGGAGCATGAACAAACACGGGTTTATGGGCCGTGCCTGGCACTGGCCCAGTAGGCACCCCTACACATATGTAGGGCAAGGAATTATAAAGATAAAGAGTCCCTTAACATTATGTCTTTAAACTTGGATCTTGCATGGCCCCATTATCATTGCTATCTATATGTAGGGCAAATCAACTACAAGGATAAGAGTCCCTTATAATTGTCTCTAAACTTGGGTCAACCACAATAGATACAGACGTCCTATAAACTCAAAAGAAAAAATATTGACTACTAAACTACTCCAAGAGCTATTCTTTAAGGAAGGGTTACAGCCACCAAGTAGCTTCTCATCATACCAAACTCATAACAAGGCCTCTCTTTCGCACGTCAAACAATACATAGAGACAACAATAGAAATAATTCCAAAAGCTGCTCTGGTCATAATTTGAGAATTCTATTGAGCTAAATTCCAGAAGTTTTCATTCACATTTTGATTTGATAAACTAAACCTGATTAGAAAATTTGGCATTTTTAGCTTTAACTAAAAATTTCCTACAGAGATACCGAAGTAGAACTTTGGGGGTAAGTTTGCATTTGACACGTCAAAGTAACATGGAAACTGGACCCTATAAGTTTCAAGTGAGCAAGTCCGGTGGGTTGTATTGGTACTACAATTGTATTCTACTAACTGAACTAGACAAAAACTGATTCACCCCACTAAGCACTAACTATTGAAATATGCATAAAAAGACAACATACTGAGCATACTCGCTGGATTCAGTTTGTTATACTCAGCCCAAAGGACAAATAAAATTGGAAAATGGTAAACAAGCATATTGTCCCCAAAGCTTTAACCTCCTCTTTTAGTTGTTTGAACGTCATATTGTCAATAAAACACATGGGAGCTGTATCAAATGTATAAAACTGTAAATATCATGGACATGTGTGTGCAAGGGGTGTGTACATCCTGCTTGCTGGTACTGGTTTTCAACTGAGAAAACAATATCATAATTCATAAGAGCACTATAACCAAAGAAAGCATTATAAATTATGAAAAATATTTACCTTCACCTTTGTCACGTGATGCCAAATATTGCCTGATGCTTTGACCTTCTTGCACTCTCACTATGCCATCTTTTAAGAGGGCTTCCATTATTGTTTCTCCAACTGTTTCATATGTTTCGACATCCAGAAACCTAAGGAGGGCAATGGGATCTCCTCCGCAACACTTCATAAGCCATTCATCCTTTAGCATCCTCAAACACTCCTTAGTCACTGACAGGGACCTATCTGACAGCCCCCTCTGAAGAATAGTGGTCCTAAGCTTAATACTGATGCAGAAATTTTAAAAATAAATTAGAAAACAAATTGCTTCATAGAATTTAGCAACGAGGTAACATGAAGGTACCTGAGACTCTGGAGTGGAAATTTACTAGCCAGGACGCAATATGCAGCTCTACGAACAGCATCACTCACGTCAAGCATTGATGAAACTATTGCTGTTGCCGAATCATTGGACGGTGGCAATGATAAAACTATAGTTTTCCTCACCTCCTACACATATTTCGTTACTTATAGTAAATGAAGACTTTGAAAATTAGGATGAGAAACTATGAGAAGAACTTACAGCATTTGACTCTTGAAGCAAAACCTGGAGAAACAGACTGACAATGTCACTGTTCTCCCCGTCATTTGCAAAGCGAGATAGGGCACGCACTGCAAAACCACGTATAGCAGGGACTTTATCCTCCACTCTCTGCTTCATGTTGTCTATAACTTCATCCCATACCTCATTACTTACCTCCGCATCATCTGGCAACCGCATTATAATCTATGCAAGAAAAGCTAACATATTATCAACGATAAAATATCAAAATGACTTAAAAGGAAATATTTAAATTTCCATTAAGAATGTGAACATTTCTCTGTATATGCTGCAATAAATAATGGTCAAATATACAAAATATTCAGCTCGTAGATTGCATTAAGAACATGAAGGAAAAATACGGGATTATGACTCGTGTCTTACAACTCCATGATAATAAGAAGCATTATGCTGAAAATAGTAATATAACTGCTACAGACACGTTTCAATCATGATAGAAAAACATATGAGGAAATAAACAAATCTGGTATAGATAGTTTCAACTAGGTATAAATAACTCGACAAAGTAAGCAATCTGTTAGATGCCAAATAAACAACACCAAATAAAGCAGGACATATCAGAAAGAACCTAAATCATGCATCATCGATAGGAACACTCAATTGGGGAGAAAGCAATCATATAATCACTGGTTTCATGATTTCAAGAAACGTATGTGATTGACAAAAAAATAATTTCAAATCAACTCTGTTATAATTTTAACAAAATAGTTTACGGCCTTACAGAAAAAGCAAATTTGAACAAACATGCTCGACATTTAGTGCCACAATCAACTACTTGATAGACAAAATGACCTTAAATTCGTGTAATACGTGGGTATGATGAAACTTCAAGAAATCATATTAAACAAGCAGGAACAGTTCAACTTTCTTAACTTTAGATGTCAGGCGCACAGTGAAAACATAAATAGGGAGATTTAACAAAAAGACCAGCTTCTATGACAAATAAAGAGAATCTCAGTTCAAAAAATAATCATATCTATAACGTGTTTTCATTGTTCTTTGTGAAAGTAATGTTGTGCTGCTTATAGAAGAGCATACTATTTATATCAATCAAAAGAAATAAATTGATATAGCAACTGAAGTGGCCATGTAACTTGGTAACATATACATGCATAATAATTTTATAGAATTTCTTATCGACTCTTCTAACAAAGAGGAATACTTAAAACCCAATAAGCTAGACCAATTTGTTGCTGTTGATTTGCAATAACCTAAATGTATAACCAATATAAAAGGGTTAGAATAAAGGAAAACAATCATGTATCACATGCTTCTTTTCACTTCTATTGCTTTCAAAATTGTCCAAACTACCAATAAACATGTTGTGAAGGGGCCCATGATTCCAGGGAACATCTTGTGAAAGAAACTTCATGTGTGCATCTTAACCTCACACGTGCTCCATTTCTTCCAAGGTCATCGAACAAAACAAATTTAAGAGGTGCAATTTGCAAATACGAAGGTGAAGTTTCCATTGTCTTCAATAAATTTCTACTTCTGAATATATACAGTTAGGGATGGAGATAGGGGTGGATCTACTGGGGCAAGTTCCTGTCCTTAAACTTCACAAAATCAACTTTATATGTAGATCGTTCACAATTCCACCAAATTCATCATACATTTCCTACAAAAAAGAAGTGGTGGTTCCAGCTCTGAGTATTATAATACGTAAAATACCACATTCCACTGTATACAAGGATCAAAATTCCCGCATCCGAAGTGGTACAAACTGGTTGTAGACCAAAAGTAATTTAAACTTACTAGAATTGAAACAGCAAATTTGTAAATGACTAATAGCCTACATCCAAATATTTGGCGGTAAATTTCCATCAACATCAAAACAATCTGACCAGCCCTAAACCTAGCAGACTCCTATATACGGCCACAACCAATAGGAACCTTAAGAGCTCTCTAAACTTGTACATAGCATGTGTTCCATAAAAGGATAAGAAAAATGACTAAAGTCACTAAAGTAATGTGTTCTAAATATCCTTCTTTACATTTGAAAATGAACTGGTTAACACACAAAAAACCCATATTCCACTGATTTAAGAGTGGCAATTTAATATTAAAAAAAGGACAAAATCCTGATTGAGAGTTGCAGAGAGCTTCTTCGAAAGTGTTCTTGCTCAAATTTCCTTCTTTTCAATTATTTCGTGCTCAAAACCCCTTCCAAAGGAAAGCTCATCAAAAAGACCAATTTGAAAAGGCTCAATTAGCAAAAACATGGCATCAAAAATCTTCAAACTTCTTTTAATGTGATAGTAAACTGGTTATATACATAAAAACTCATCAAATTAAACTGATTTAAGAGTGACAAATAAACAAAATCAAAACCCTAAACCGGTAGTAGAGCAGAGCTTCTTTCAAAGTATTTTGAGAACAATTTTCCTTCTTCTTAATTGCTTAGTGCTCAAAACCAGTTCTTACCAACTGAAAACTCACCAAAAGACCAACTTAAAGTCTCAATTTGCCAAAAGATAATAAAAACCCTAAATTCAAAATACCGCACAGAAACTTAACAATTACCTCCGATACGATCTGGCAAGCCCTAAACCTAGCGCTCCTTTGCCCCGCCCTCGCCGCCATCAACAAAAACCCTAGAAACTCCTCCAGGAACTCATCAGAAACCCTAGCATCCTTCTCGTCGCGCCTCGCGGCGAAAGCCGAAACAAATCGAACCACTCTCTCCGAGGAAACGGTTCGCCTAGAGAAGTCGAAGAGAGGGGTTAGGGCTTTGACGAAGGACGAGAAGAAGAGGGAGCGAGGGGAGGTTGAGGATCGGAGAGAGGAGAGCTCTTTGAGCTTCCGAGCGTGGATCGCGTGAGAGAGGCGGCATTCGTCTAGGATCCCGGCGATTTTGCGCGGGAGATTGGCTGAATCGCCGGCGGCGGCGAGCTCCGGCATCGGGATCTGGTTTTGGAGTTGAGAATGGGGAAGTTTCGGGAGAGATTTGGGCGGGAGAACTATCTGTTTGAACGAATTTTCGCCCGTTTGCGGAGGAGATGTATGGATTTGGCGAGATGCAGGCACCGCCGGTGAGAATAAGGGACAGCAAGCAAGAGACCTTTCATTTTACCCCCAAAGGTAAAATTGCTACTCAAATCTTCGCCAATGCTTGATTTATGCGTTTAACTAAACCACATTAGTGCTGGTTTACTTAAATTTGATCCGGATGAGCATAAGTTGGTTTCATGAACTAGTTCTAAGTTAAACTTAGCTCGACTATGTTGGATTGAAGTTTGTTTGGAACTAATAGTGGTCTTTTTTATTCAAGTCTGAATTAGATTCAATTTTGGCTGGCTTTTTCTTTCTTTCTTGTAATATTTTTCCAGGCCAGGGTAATTTGATTTATTTCAAACTAACACTTCTCTGGATTGGCTCCAATTTGATTATTGACCAATATCATGCCAGGTTTAAATGAGATGATGTTCAAATAGTAAAATCTTCAAGCAAAGGCTCCGCTTGACAACCTAATAAGAGCGAGACCAGACTTTTTTTTTCCCCTTTAACCATGACTGGTGGTGAGGACCAATCCCGGCTTACTTTTAGGGGGAAAAAACATCTGGAAAATCTGTATAGAATTAGCTCTGTTCTTTCTAACCACGAAATACACTAAAACTGGACCGGGATTAATCTGCTCACAATTCTAGTTAGCTGCCAAACAGACCGGGAGGCCATTTGGAGACACGCTAAAACAAATTTATTGAGATCAGTTTTAATCCAAATTCACAATCTGAATTTATAGGTTTCGTTAATCAACCAATAAACACACAGAAATTTTTTGACTCCCTTGATTCTTTTGGATGACTTTTCCGAAAATCAGAAAAATTAAATATAAGAGAGTACAACAGAACCAATGTATCAGGCCCAAGAACATAAAGAGCCCATTGGGCCGTTACCAGTTACTTATCATCAAACCATCCCTCCACTCCCATCCCCAGAAATGGCGACCAGCGCCGCTACCAAAATGCTGACAGCGACAGCGGCCACCCTCGCCCACCGCCGGCCCCTCACGTGCTCGGCCGCCCGCCTCGTGCCTCAGCCACCTGACCTCATCGGATGGGTCAAGAGAGAGGGCGGGTTCGTCCACCCGAACCTCAAAATCGCCGACCACACCTCTCACGGCCTCGGCCTGCTCTCGACTGAACCCATCGCTAACGGGTCGGATCTCATTGCGCTGCCCGATAACCTCCCTCTTCGTTTCGATCCTCAGGATGAACCCGAATCCGCTTTGAGTCGCCTCGCTGCTCGGGTCCCAGGTAATGAACTCTCTTTCGTTTTTCTCTTTGATTTTAAGCTATTAATCTATCTCGAGTGTGATTATTTCTGCCATCATCGTGGAACCCTTTATCGGTAAACTAGGTTTAACTAAAACCCAAGTGGATTATAGTCCAGAGTGTTTGGTTAATTTTTGGTGGATTATAATTTGTTTGCAAAGGTGGAGCGTTTAGCAAATGGGTGGATTATAATCTATCATTTGCGGAACATGCTCTACGGTTGGCAAATAGTCAAAGTGGCTTATAAGCAACTTTGAGATGTTTGGCAAGTGGCTTATTAATTTTTGGTGGATTATAAGCCATAAAGTTTGATCAAGCAGAAGACATGTATATCCCTAATCATTTTACAAAATTCCAAGCGATATCCTTTTTGTTGGATTATAAGTCATATCCTTTTTGGTCATTTTGACAACAATGATGGATTATAATCCAACTATATACCAAACACTCTACTATTGGAAATAGATTATAATCCACTAAATTTACCAAAAACTATGGATTATAATCTACATGGATTATAATCCATATAATCCAAATTTGCCAAACATCCTCTAAATAGGTCTGGGAGTTTGTCAAAACATGAGGGTTATAATTGTCTTTTATTTGGTCAAACCTCGTGGATTATAATCCACCAAAAAATTACCCTGGGTTTTTTTTGGGTGTATTATAGTCCGAAATTATCTACATGACAAATATATGAGAGTGGATTACGAACCAGTTTGACCATTTGCCGCATATGCTCTTAATATGGTGATGCTAGGGTCCATTTAGCCTTCACATTGACTAAATAAGGAGTCGTTGTGGGTTATGAGGTATTTCGGTTCCCACTCAACTAGCTTTTAGGGATGAGTTCTCCTAAGTCGCATACAAGCGAAGGTTCAGGTTAAGATTTACCAAAGTTTATTGAGTCAAATTCTTGGCCAAGGGCACTAAGTATGAGACTGAAGCTTGTAATGGGAACACGATGAACTAAGTATGAGACTGAAGCTTGTAATGCGAACGCGATGAACTAGTTGGTGAGTATGAAAGAACACTTGTTTTTTTATTGTATGGGAACTCGAACTCATCCCAAAAGGTTAGTTGTAAAACAAGGGAATCCGAATCGTAATTCTACAACAAATGGTGTTGGATTCTCATGCCGAAGCTGATGGAGTTCTCATGGCAGCTAGAGTCCTCGTGTCTTTTGTTTCTGATACTGTTGTTTGGATAGTAGTATGGGTGTATATAAATGTGGGTTGTATGAAGAAATTGCAGTAGTACAAGGCTTGATTCTACTTTGTTGTGATGATAGGCTACACTTTAGGGTTGGGGATCCGAATCTATATAACCCCATAACTGTCATTTTACTAAGAGTTAATACCATTATGAACCTAACATGCGTAAGCCTGATGTATGTTGTGATGTCTAAGAAAGAATAAACTTTCATGATCTATACCTTCATGACTGTTGCTAAAAGAAGATTTTTTTTATGGAAAATGAGGCTTTTAGAAGCGAATCTGTACTTATTTCTGGAGGACTCTGATCTGCTGGCTTGTTTAAAATTTAAATATTATTAGGGCAATTATATTTGGTTTTTCTTCATTAAAGCATGTTATGTTTGATATATTGGGCTTATGTTAAAAGAAAATAATTGCTCTAAGTATAGGCTATAACTTTCTATTGTGCAAATTAGGCTATTCTAAAATATTTAGTAAGGAAGTAAAATGGACATCTGTGGGAGCATGTGACAGTGGAACTCTGGGCTATGAGATTGGGATTGCGGCTTCTTCATGAAAGATCAAAAGTTGGTTCATCTTGGTGGCCCTATATTAGCAATCTACCAGAGACATTCAGCGTACCAATATTCTTTTCTGGGGAGGATATAAAGAACCTTCAGTATGCTCCTCTGATCCATCAGGTTCTCCACCTCTCCTAAATCACCTATCTCCTTTTTTTCGTCCAGAGTTGAAATCTAAGAGTATGGAATTTGATATAATCATATACGCTTGTTTTCACTTTGGTACCCTAAAGTTCACCCATTTTTCACTCTGATACCCCAAAGAATTTTTAACGCTTTGGTGCCCCAAAGTTTCAATGTCATTTGACTTTGATATCCTGTCCAGATCTCATTAAATATTCTGTTAAATTTATATCATGTGCTTAGCAAGTGATTTTTCCATCCAATACTATTGGAAACATTTGCTTTTTTGGATCCGTAGCAACTGGGTAAAATGGACATAAATGTAATGCAAATTTACTAGAAATCTAATGCGATCTGTGTGGGGTATCAATGTTGAATGACATTGAAACTTTGGGGTTATCAAAGTGTTTAAAAAAAATACTCTGGGTTATCAAAATCGTAAAAATGGGTAAACTTTGGGGTACCAAAGTGAAAACAAGCCTTTGATGTATTAACAGTTGTAAATTTTGTTAGGTAAATAAAAGATGCCGCTTCCTTCTAGAGTTTGAGAAAGAAATCAAGAGTTTGCTTGAGAGTATAGCATCAAAAGATCATCCTTTTGAAGGGAAAGATGTTGATGCATCTTCCCTTGGCTGGGCCATGTCAGCAGTCTCTTCTCGAGCCTTCCGTTTGCATGGTGACCACGGTGATGTCCCTATGATGCTTCCACTAATTGACATGTGCAATCACAGCTTTGATCCAAATGCTCGTATTGTCCAGGGAAAAGATAGTGGCAGCTCAAAGATGTTAGTGAGGGTAAGTTCTTCTGTATTATCAGGATTGAGAACTGTGCGTGGATGTCCTGTTGCGGCTTGCTAAGTATTTTTCTCTTTCACTCCAATTCTATATCCACTATCAAGTTAATTTCATTTGATTGTATACGACGTCTGATGCTTATTATTATAGGCTCAGTTTGGCAAATGGAAGATAAACTAGTTCTTTTCTAAACTAGTTCAAGAGTAAACCAGTGTTGGGGGTAGATCAAAAAAGTACAAGCTTAAGGCCAAAATTTAGCCTAGCACAACTAGTTCTTGTCTTGGTCCAAAATTTGCCAAACTAGGATTAAGACTTTGGACCAATGTTATCTCCACTTGACCTTGTTTAGTGGGTTTGCCAAACACTGCCTAGGTCTTTTAAATCTATGCACTTTTGTGTGTAAGAATCAGTCTAAATTTAACAGTTCTGAGGTTTCATTATTCTTTCCCTTGTATCATCATTTATATGTTGCTTTTTAATGCAAATGACTTTTTCTGATTGATTTTCTTCATCATCAAAGAAATTTTTTAACACATATGACTTAGATATTATCATTCTAAATCATGTATATTAAAAGTATATAGAACAAACAAGAGGATCTCAAAAAGTCTTAAATGCTTTCTTTAGCACTGTGCCTTTACTCATAGCAAGATCCTAATAAATAATACCTATGAAACACTGACATAGTTAAAATATAAACATATGCTTCCCGTATAATGATGAAGCATAAATTCCTACTTCCTGCCACCATTTTTTCATCTTTGTCTTCGGAATCATATTAGTGAATGAAAAGAACAACTATGTATAATATTTGATGCATCCAAATACTTGAATTTAGTAATTTATAGTGGTCTGTCTTCTTTGTTGGAGTATCCATGCTTCACGAAGATGAATGAAGCAAGACTATCATGTGAGAGGGTTCTTAAAATTGACTGGGTGTATAGATGATAGGTGATTTAGTGGCGTGTATAGGTGATTTAGTTTGGATATTTGTTCTAAGCCTCTAACAAAAGTCAAATGTTCCTGTTACAGTTCTCAAAAGTCGCATATGATTCTGTTATATCATCTAGATAGCCTGCACCGTACTTAATTCTGTAAAACTCAAAGAATTGACACCATTTTATTCCTCGATTTCAAGACTTTTTACTTTCCGTACAGGTTGTAGCAGAAAAACAAATTGAGCAAGATACTCCAATAACGCTGAATTATGGCTGTTTAAGCAATGATCTTTTCCTTTTGGATTATGGGTTTGTGATTCCTGAAAACCCATTTGACCATGTCGAATTGAGGTATGATGGAGCTCTTCTGGATGCTGCTAGTATGGCGGCCGGGGTTTCTTCTCCTAGCATCTCATCTCCAGCAAAATGGCAGCAGAAAATTCTATCTCAGCTGAATTTAATTGGAGATGGTGCTGTTCTTAAGGTTTCCTCGATTAACTCTCCACATTTGCATATTAATCTTATTATTTATCAGAACCATTCCACTTAATCATGTCGTTCCTTTCTCTGTAATTGTTGTGTAGTTCTGTTCCTTTTCCAGTGTGGTTAATTTACGGTGGAAAAGAAATGCTTGAAGTTGCTTTCTCGTGTTCTCATTGCACAGACAATCAAGTCATATGCCTATAGACCAGCATATGGTGGAAAGTTTGTTTCTGCATTTGATGATTGCACCGATACAATATTATGTTTGCACTGATAGTGATTTCCCTGGTACTGTATACTGACTGTAATGATCTAGAATCGGTAATGTGACACTTGTCATCGTCTCCTTCCTCCCTCTATAATTTTCTATAGAGAGCCCTCTGTAGGATTTTCTTCCATCCATGTCCATTCAACATACTTGCTCTCTGTTTGCACGTGCCAACAATTTCAAAGCATTCTCACCATAGAGTCCATAGTGTCTTCTGTACCCCGGCCATCTTTCCCAAACATTCTGCATTGGTGCAGCGTGTTGATTAATTAAGGGTTAATTGCAGATAAACCCCTGTAAAATCGCCGATTGCGGATAGACCCTTGTAGTTCTATTGGTGCAAATAGAAACTCTTACTATTGCCCAAGTGTGGATAGACCCCTGAGTGAATTCTTTTGACTCATAAAAAAGAGTTTTAAAAAAAATCACTCAGGCCAATAGAACGGCAGTTTTTTTTTTTTTTTTTTTTGGGCGGGGGGCTATAGTACAGCGGGTCTATCTGCAGTTAACCCATTAACAAAAAGCCAGGTTTAATATTCAACTTTAAGCAGTCATAATTCATGCTTCAACCCAATTGATCCAGGCCATAGCTATTCAAACAGGACAAAAGAGTACAGATCCCTCAATATATAGTTTTCTTTTATGCCTCGTAAAGAGTTTTATTCAGTTTCCATTGGATTTGTGTTGCATATTGGTGGGAACGATTTGATTAACTTTCAGATATCTAGTATTTGGGGACATGATAATCAGCAAATGAATGAATGGTTGAATTCCTCATTTGTAGACTATGAATGTTTTAACTGGTAATAATGTTTCTCAGTAAAAATCTATGAAATTACCTAGTTTTTATTATCAATTCGGGCAGCGGGGTCACCGAAAATCATAAAGCTTTTAGGATGCTTAACGAAGCTCATAATTGTCCATTTGTTCTTTTTTTTTTTAATGTGGAGAGGCCAAATAATGGGTAAGCACAGGAATGCTAACTCTCAACTTCATAATATATTTTTTATTCGATCAAATTAGTTAACTGTTTCAACAATAAATTGCAAAATTCGAACTTGTAATGCTTGTTTTAAGAAGATCTGATTGCTATATTACATCAGAAGAATCTTTTTACACTGTAGATATTTCTCAATAATGTAATCATATTAAACTTATCAGGCTAACGGCCGAACATAACTTCATTCCTTATATAATATTGTTGCCGTGAGAAACATCCAAACAATTTATAATCTGACTCCTCTTTTGTCTCATGGCAGGTAACTTTGGGAGGTTCTGATTTGGTGGACGGCCGCTTATTGGCTGCATTGAGACTCCTTCTCTGTAACGACGAAGACACGGTACTAAATTCAGATATAGATGCTTTGAAGTCTCTATCAGTTGAAGCACCCCTTGGAGTCCCTACTGAAACTGCTGCCCTTCGAACTGTTGTTGCACTTTGTGTCGTTTCTCTCGAATACTTCCCCACAAAAATAATGCAGGATGAGTCAAGTTTGAGAGGAGATGCATCTGATTCGACGAAATTGGCTGTTCAATTTAGAATGCAGAAGAAACTGATGATTATTGATGTCATGAGGAAGCTTACTCAGAGGATTAGGATGTTATCTAAGGAGAAATCTGCTGCCTAGAGCTAGTTTCTTTGATTATATTGGATGTGTAATCTTTTTTCGTTATTTATGGTTACTGGGATATGAATATGCTGATGTTGAATAAATTACTTCTTTCATCAGTAGTGTATTGGTTTTATGGAGAAGGTATCTTTACCCTAGGCTTGAGCCTTCGTTGGATTTGTGCACTACTCTGATGGTTAATATCTCTTTGGTGCACATTAATACCATGTACCAGGTCTATTGAATATTTTCTCAGTTGTACGAATTCCAACTGCAGTATTACTACGTGGTTCGGTGAAAAAAAATATCTTGCATGCTCCATGAGCTCTACGCTGGGGTACTCTAGCTTAATGAAAAGGACGTGTTGTTAGAACTGCATCCTAGCATGTGTCACTTTCTTACCTCAAACGCTCGTCAGCTTTTTATTGAGGTAAGGAAGTGACACGTGTCAGCCTTTTGTTGAGCTATAGTATTCCAGTGTGGTGCTCTTTTAGTAGAAAATATTTTTTTCCCCCTTTTTTTGGGATCTGTTTGTTATGCTTGGCTTGAAAATAAGGGAGATATGAGATAGATCTCGAAAATCTTATTTGCTTTAATAAACTTTATTTGTTATTGTTAGCAAGCTTTGTTAGAAGGATCTTGATACACTTGAAACACTTAGCATTTCTAATAATAATTGTATATTATTTATTGGATGATTGTGGTTTATCTGCACCACAAAAACGATACATATTAGACTTAACATGAATCACAATTAACAATAAAACAACAAACTATTGAGATTTTAATAGGAGATGATTATGACTAAAAGTGATATATATATATATTTTTTGATCGCCAAGAAGATCCAAATCCCTGCTATGAGTGTGGTTGACACAAGTTTTTTTGGGATAAATTTTGCTTAACCCCCTAACTTTTAGGTACATTTTGAGATAACCCCGTTCACTTCAAAATTATCACTTAACTCCTTAACTTTTTGGTATGCCATAAAACCCCTAAATGTATGCTATTTTGTCAACATACCCTGCAAACAGTGTTACGGGAGCCGGTCTTTTGAATCAAAATTCATGTGGGTTTTCCGATAATAAGGTTCAAAGTTTCGGTTTTCTAAAAAAAATATTGACAATTTTGGGATTTTCCTGGAATAAAGTTGAAACTTAGGGGGTTTGTGTCGAAAAACTTGGGACGTTACACTGCGACATGCACATCAAAAGATAAGAGTAAATGTAAAATTTTCAAGAACACAAACGCCAGATAAGAATCCATGTGAGAAAAAGCACTGATCTTATTCACAACTCACGTTAGGGACAGCAGAAGGCTAGTAGCCATCAAAAAACAAGTAGAGATTTCCAAGTAAGCAAGCTGTTTCCCCTCCTACCTTATATTTGCCCAAAAAAAAAAAAAAAAAAACTTTTACTACTACTATAGAGAGACCTCAGTTCCCTACATAGACTGAAATAGCTCGGCCGGCGAGACCCAGCGGCGACCGGGACCGCTGCGGGCTCAGCCGGCCGTCGGAAAAGCTAGCTCTCCTCTCAAACATATGAATCTTGAACTTCTCCACTATAATCTTCTCTTCCTCTTGCTTGATTCTCCTCACTTGGCTATGGACAGGAATAAAAGCTTCAACTCTTTCCTCAATAATCTCCATCAATTAACTCTAAGCCCCTCAAATGCTTTCTGTTAATCTTTGAGAGCCTCATGCTCCCTTTTATACTAGTGCATGAGGGGGTTAGTAGTCTTATATTTTAAAATTTTGAAAACAAAACTTATCCTAAGTTTTAGCTAACAAGTCAAAGGAGAAGACCAACACGGTACACGTGGGAAACAAATTTTTAGTTAATTGTTGGGATGTTCAAGGAATATCTTAACAAATGTGATTTGTTTAGTTTATATTGAACTAAATTGGAAAGGTTAGGTTTCATTGCACTTGATTATCCAAAAGTCTTTTAATCTTTATACTTATATCCATCTCAAGTTTAATAGTTTTATATCGCTAGCTTTCACTAACGTATCTTACGTTAATTTGTCAATAATGTACAAATGAAGGATATTTTAGAGATGAGAAAAAATATGTATTAAAATCATTTAACAAGAAAAAGCTTTGTAATATTGGATTACAAGAAAAATTGGACTATAATATATAACACGTATTAATGAAAAACATCTTCATGAGTAATTGAAAAAAAAATCTTACACTGGAAGGGAAAATATAAACGTAGAGATTCTCTCTCTCTCTCTCTTTATTTTGTTCACAAGTAAAACGTAGAGATTCTCTCTCTCTCTCTCTGCCTTCAACAAAATAAAATAATAATAAAATAAGATAAAGTAAAATAAAAACAAGTGACTGACATTTTGCAGTGACCTCCTCGCATTTGTTGCGGTGATGTTTTCACATTTTAGAAGTAGGTGGGAACGGTTTTCTGCATATCAGCAAAATGATGCCAGCTTCTTCTTCTGTTATTTATTTATTTATTTATTCAAAACATCAGGTTATAGGCAACAATGTTAATCAAAAACATCCAAGCTTTAAAAAAAAACCCTAACACAACCAATGATTTGTTTCAAAGCCTCTCCCTATTAAACTGGAGCATACTTTTACAAAAATAATGGAGGGTCTTTGAGTCATACCATATAGTCATCAAGATCTTTAGCTCTCTAGCCCACTACATGAGTTGCTTCATTACCCGTTCGATGAACTACTTGAAAATCTCATTCCTCTAGTTGTGAACAATAAATCCAAATATTATCCACGATATGCCCTAAAGACAAGTGTTGGTCCAAACCATTCTGAACGTATCTAATTATTGCCTCAGCATCTCATTCAAAGATCTCTTTCCAAAATCCAGAATCCTGAGCAAGCTTCACACATCTTCCCACGCCGCTCGGATTTTTAGCATGCTCAGCATTACCTCGTATCCGAATTATTTTTGACATGGCCGCATAAAACTCCCCTACGTGGTTCCTCACAATCAGACCCCCCCTCTGTCGCCCCCTTTTCTAAGAATATAGCTCCGTCAAAATTCACTTTCCTGGTGCCTGTGCAAGGAGTGCGCCACAGCTCTGGTACTGCACTAGCAAGCACACTCACATGTGGTTCCTTCGAATTCAAGAATTTCATGCTATATTCTTGAGCATCGCGCACAATCTCCACTACCTCTCGTGCACGCCCGTGGTGTTTTATTTCATTTCGGTTTTTCTACGGAAGCCAACGTATGACAATTAACAGCTCTGTTACTTAACTGAAAATAATGTTATAATTTAATTTTAGCTTTTTTATTATATATGCTCCAAATTATAGGCATTTCTAATCATTTATTGTACTCGCTATTTTACCCTCTATGTTGTGTTGGTCCTTAATTTTAACCCACTCCTAACTATAAGAAAAAGAATTTAAGTATTCATTTTACTTTTTTTATTTTTATTTTTTGGTTTGACGAGAGAACTTCCCCGTGACCCTTCAAATTATGGGTATCAAATCCCTGGGAATGACTACGCGGCACTCCCAATGCACAACCTCGAGTATTACATAAAATTAAATTCCTGCAGATGCTTTCCAGGAGAGTCAAACCTGATATTTTGAAGTACTACTCATAGAACTTAAGTATTACTTTATATCTTGTTAAACTACTATAATTAAATTTATTAACAACTAACATATCATTGATTAACTTAATTATATTTTGAAAACAATTTTATGCATTCTTTGTGGCCGGCCTTCATCCCCCACACTATTGGTTGGTCTTTTGCCTCCCACTAGGGAGGGGAACATTGTTCGGTAAAACAATTAAACTGACTGAACTAACCAATTTTGATGGTTTAATTCGGGTTTAGAAAAACTTCAGCTTAGTTTGGTTTAAAAATATTTGAAATTGAAGTAAATTATTTCTCTTTCTAGATGAATAGATAATTTATACTAATATTTTTATGCATCCTAATTGATAAATGTTTGATTTTACTTTGTAAAGTCATTGATTTTACAAGTTTTCTCTTCAACTTGGAGTATGAGAGGAGTGAAAGGTTTGAATGAGTAATAGCCTTATCTTTTAGCTAAAAATTCTCTATCTTTACATGTCGAAATCTAAATCGAACCGAACCGAACCGAACTGATTTGATTTGGTTTTGAATCTAGTTCGCTTTTGTGCAGTTTGACAAAAAAGAGTCAAAACCGACCAAGCCAACCGTTTGCTCACCCCTACTCATCACTTATTCATGTTCAATTAATAAGGGGGTTTATTTGTTTAAAAAAATAAAGTTCTCTTTCTCTGGAACTAATAATAAAGTATGAAAAAAAAAACAAACTCTCTGTAGGGGTCTATCTGCCAAAGTAAAACTGGAGGGAGGGTAAGTTCAAGACAACCATAATAAGAAAGCCTATTTGCAATATGAACCCTTAAACTTAACCGGTTATGTGTTGGTTTCAAGTTTTTATTTTAGCTCTTCATTTCATCATGGGCTACAAACAATCAAGTATATTATTTTTTATTGATTAGGTTTTCAATCATTGTACCACTAGATCCAAAGTTAAAATAAAAAAATAGACAAAATTGGCCTTAGAGTTTGAGGGAGGGCACCAAGCTATAATTTGAATCACCACTAAAATAGACATATTCATTCTCACTTCTACTTGCACTAAATACACCTCTGCATTTCAAAATAATAATATTATTATATACACCTCTGCTTTAACACGTTGGGATTAATGAGGCTACGTTAACACAAAATTGGGTAGCGTGATTATTAAAATTTGAACTTTGTAAGTTTTGACCGTCTCTTATGTCTTGAAGGGATTAAATAAAAGTTATTTGCAGAGGCACCTCTAAACTTTGACCGTCAGTACTCAAACATCATAATATAAAACACTAGATCCTCTGATATTTCAATGTGTTGCAAAAATTACCATTCTAAATGATGTAAGGAAAGTAAATGAAAAGTATTCTATGGTTCAAAGTATATGCATCAGACAATTAACCCATTAAACAGTGACCTAAGTATTTTAAGGCACTTTAAACTGCCAACAAGTGTGTAGGATGACCAAAGACGTTTTTGTTGTGCTTTAATTTGATCCAATCCTTTATTTGTTAAAGGAAGCCATGATCATATGAGTGGTGTGAGATCATTAGCAACTTTGCTTGATTAAATATTGATTAAAAAGTGTAAATAAACTTCTAGCCCACGATGTTGGCCAATCCCTCCTTACCCATATTGGGCACAGTCCCATTGTAACCAACATCATGCACGTGAGTTAAGAGATCGTTCATGTTCCAATTTATGTAAGGGATATCGTTGCAGTAGAGATACTTCCACCACCCGTTTCAGTCACTAACTTTCAAATCATTGGCTCTTAGCATTACTTCTGCTACTTTCATTATATCCCACATCTCAGCACGCTCTCGACATCCATCTGTATATGAAAATAATTCCTCATAGGTTTGTTTCCGCGGTAGTTTCTGAACATGCTGATTACAACCAAAAAAAAGTAATTTGACATTGGGAAAATAGGAGAAGAGTTTTTAGCTTTTTTTTAACAAATTACATACCTTTGAATTTGGTGCACTTGAAAATTCACCAATGTTTCTAACATTTCTTACTCAAGTTTTTAACTTGGTAGATTTTGTGTTCATGTTAAGTTGAGGATAGAAGGATTTTATAATATTTGAGGACACCAAACTAGCCGTTAAACTAGCCGTTGTAAAGTGATAAATAAGATTAGCAAACTTTTCTATAAACTTTTCATATGCAACCAAACAAAAGAAAAGGAAAACTTATTATTTCTATAAAGTAATGAAGCCATTTTCTTGTTTTGAACCAAACAAAGAAAGTACAAGAAACGAGAAAAGAAATACTTTTTGAGTTCTCAAAACTTTCCCTATAATTTTTTCATAGAAATGCAAGGAAATCAATTTTTTAGATGTTTTCCTTTTCTCTTTTTTTTTTAATAGAAATTGAACCAAACACCCCCTTATGTCTTGAAGGGATTAGATAAAAATTACTTGCAGAGACACCTCTAAATTTTTATTGTCAGTAATCAAATATCATAATATCAAACACTAGATCTCCTGATATTTCAATGTGTTGCAGAAATTATCATTTCAATGATGTAAGGAAAATAAATGAGAAAGATTCGGTTCAAAGTATTTGCATCAGACAATTAACCTGTTAAATAATGGCCTAAGTATTCTAAGGCACGTTAAGCTGCCAACAAGTGTGTAGGATGCCAAAGAAGATTTTGTTGCGCTTTAATTTGATCCAATCCTTTCTTTGTTAAAGGAAGCCATGATCATATGAGTGGTGTGAGATCATTAGCAACTTTGCATGATTAAAAGTTGTCACAAACGTACTATTTATTGACTACTCCACTAAACCAAATAGCATTATGAATCATCTCTCCCCCTAAAAAGTATTTTGTTTTCATGTGAAAGTGGATTAGCACCTCATTGATATTTCCCCAATCTTAGAAAGGAAATTCTTCTCGCAAGTGTCTGATGGAAATTTGTTTTGAATAAACCTTTCTTTAGATGCTCGTTTAAGCCCAGCCCAAACCAGCATATGCTCCAATGGTTATCTACTTAGATAAGAGAAGCCCAAACCAGGCCCAAATACAAGGCAATAAAATGTTGGGGAGGAAACGTTTCCTCCGGTATTTATTTTCTAACGAGCACCGTATTCTAATCCATTTTTGCAACAACTTGGAGGGAATAATTTTCTAGTAGCATTGTCAGATACCTTTTTTTTTTTTTTTTGGTTAGATACCTCCAATAGATGAAGAGCCACATAGTGTTCAGTGATGTCACAGTATACTACCGTATTGTCTAATTTATACAAATTTTCATTTACTTGCATATGTATTTACTACTTAGGAAACCACTACAGCAAATAAAATTGTAAACTTGTTAATGTAGATTCATATAGGAACCATGATAAGTTGCATAAGAACATTAGTGGGACAAAATCTTAGCTCCGTTACTGACATCCAACACATTCTATTTGCAGATTTATATCCAAAATACATGTATTTGCTTTGTTACACCCACATTCTTCACTCCTGACGAGATCCTAGACCTACCATTTTCTTCTCTGTATATTCATATCGTACCAAAAACCTAAAAAAAGATATTGATACGGTTATTAACATTACATCAGATATAGATATTTAGTATTAGATGCACATATGGTTTTTTCCCATCCCTCGCCAGAAGTATTCAAGCAGTCCACAAGTTTCAGCAGAATTATCTTCCATTAAAAAGATTTTGGTGTGCATGAATTAAATATTTGGCCACAATTCTTCAGCATGTGCTACACGTATTTCTCAGGGACACTATTAGCAGTGGACCGTAACCTTCCAGTTATCTTGACTTTTCTTTGTTTGAATTATTTCATATTTTTTAAAATTTTTTTCTTACTCTAACCGAGTTGACTTGCATTTTTCAGAGCGTGCGCACATTTTCAGTGTGGCCGCCAGCCTTTTTGCCTATATTTCCACCAGTCAGAGTGAGCCTCCACGCTAACAACTGTATTTTTTTTTTTTTCAAGTCATTGTCTTACAGCATTTATTTAACCAAAAATAAAAATTGAACTATTTCTTCTTCTTTTTTTCCCCCTTTTCTTACTTTTACCGAGTTGGCTTGCATTTTCCAGTGCGCGCGCAGATTTTCAGAATGGCCGCCAGCGTTTTTGCCTATATTTTCCACCTGTCAGAGCGAGCCTCCACGCTAACAACTGTAAAAAAAAAATTTTCTTTCAAGTCATTGTCTTACAGCATATTTCATTTGAGGGTCTTTTAGCTACCACAAATTGAAATTGTAAGGATTGAATGGATTTGTCACAAGTAGGTTTCACTGTTTTTCTTTTCTTTTTTTCTTTTTTTAATAATGTTAACTATACATAACTCTTACACTTCGGGAGTATTTGTTTAACCAAAAATAAAAATTGAAAGTGCGAAAGTAACTCACATTTCTCATTTTATTTTGTTTTATTGAAATTGCATATAAAAATAAAATGTGAAAAATCTGCCACATCATATTTAATGCATATTTAACTTATCCTTAAAAAATTGCAAATGTCAAATGAAAGTACAAAGATGAGACCTCTTTTAAAACGTAATTTTTATCATATCTTCTGGGTTTTTTTTTTCTTTCAGGAATAACAATTATTTTAGTTCACTCGGCACACATTTTAGTTCAAAATATTCTCTTGATAGTTTTCTAGATTAGTCCCTAAACTCTTTACTATTTTTAATTATATAGTCCCTAAAGTTACTGAAATTGGTATCAGACTCAAAATTAATTTTTCTTAATCCTCCTGTCAAGGGTAGTAATATCAAGATATGGGAACTGATGAAAATAATTTATAAATTAAATATGTAATAAATATAAACTATAAAGAAGTTATAGTAATTAATATGAGTATGGATGATAATATCATAAATAAATTTTTGTAGAGGTTTGCTATTATTACTAAAACAAAGCAATAATTTTATATGGTATATATGACTCACTCTGAATTCATTTTATTTGTAGTTACTAAAAATCATTGCAATATTTTAAATAAAAAGTAAACAGATAGATACCACGACATCATCTTTACTTTTCTACTTTTAACAATGATTTGGTTTTATAAACAAACATTGTATCTCACTTTCATATTGACGTGGATCTATACTCTCTCACTTGCAAAAAAAAAAATGAAAAGTGGTTTTCACACTTTTAAGCCACTTTCAATTTGCCAAATACCACCTCCAAGAAAGAAGAGCACGGGGTTCTTTGATGAGTTATCCATTTTGAGAAAAAAGTTGAAGTGAATGGACTCAACAATTTTCTTTTTTGTAGTGTATGAATAGTTTAAGAATAAAAGTGTAGTTATCACTACTCTTTAAGCAAATTAGTCGCATTCTCTTGAGCAAGTTCATTCAATAGACTAAATGAATGTTAAATCCACTCTCCGGTATGGACTCAAACCCAACAGGAAGATGCAGTCATCTCCAATACATTTCTCATAGAGCTAAAAAACTCACCCCTAAAATCTAGCTGTCACAGTTGAAAAACTCAAATCCTTTATTTATTTATTTTTGGGTAGAACCATAAACAAAAAAGAAAAAACTAACAAAAACTAAAAAATAAACTCAAATCCTTCATAGCCCCATAATTTGAAAAAGAAATCTGTTACTGCTTATTAAGATCAGAAGCCAGCCTTTAGGACCATTTTTGGTATCATACTCTTACTCGGTCACATTTGTTGTAAACCCAATGATGTTATTGCAGCTTAAAGGTTTCTAAACCATTTGTAAAGAGGCAAAATTGGAAAGGAAAATAAATAAAATAATTATATGACCCAAGTCCTCTCATAACTTCCCACGTACCCATATTTTAAATTCTCCACCAGTCATCCCCACTTATCCACGTTTTAAATCTAAAGGGGGGAAAAAATCAAAACCAATCTCTTTGCTCAATTGCTCTCCATTCTGCATCCATCTTCCCTCTACAAGATTCAGCAAGAACCTCTGCCTTGGATGATGTGACTTTTTTATAAGTAAGTTTCATGCATTTTCAAAGTTTTTGTTTTAGTGGATAGCTATGTTTATTTAAAATTTCCCATTCAATTGTATATAATGCAATGCGTTCAAGTATTTCCTATCTAATATTCAATCTCTCACTTCAGTAAAATTTGAGATTCGTATCTCTCATTAAATTAGTTACTTCAGTGCTTTTCTATCTGAATGATGCAGCTAACTTAAAGGGTAAATTACACTAAACCTCAATGAACTTTTAGTATTTTGCAGTGAACCCCTATGAACTTTCAAAATCACACTAAACCAACAATACTTTCTGTATTTTCTGATAACCCCCACAAATTAGAATTAGAAAACATCATAAAAAGACATGTTAAAAGTTATTGCGGGTTTAGTGTAATATACCCAAAAGATATTGGGTGTTTTTTGCAAAAAAGTATTGGGGTTTTAGTGTGATTTTGAAAGATCATAGGGGTTTGCTGCAAAATACTGAAACTTCATGGGGGTTTAGTGTAATTTATCCTAACTTAAAGTTCTTCTCATGATAATGTTGATCAAATCATATTATTGTCAATTTCCTGCTGTCTACTCTGCATAAATGCTAACAAAAAAAATTTTTTTTTTTTGCACAAATGTGTAGTAGAAATACTATATATAAACGTAGGAGTGGGAAACAAAGGAAGAGACAAGTGAAGTTACTCATTAAGATGATGAGGAGAGGGGACACGTCTAGTTCTTGGATTGACGTAGGAGTGGGAAACAAAGGAAGAGACAAGTACTTATCCACCTCATTAAATATAAGAAAGAAAAAGAGAGATATCTCTCTCAACTAATATTTTACTCCATATCTCTCACTCGCATCCCTTTCCAATCCATCCGTCCTCTTACTTTTTTAAGTCTCTTTGATAGCAAAATCTCCACATATGTCGCAATTACCCCCAGAGCCCTGCGCTTGCGGCCGTTCCACTTCCCAGTCTAAGTAATCATTATCCACGGGGGTCCATTCTTTGAAACCGAGTGGATGCAGAAAGAAAGAAAACTAATTGGATGACTAGCTACAAGTTATTTACTAGAAAGTTTTCATTATATCAGTCCCTTACATCTTCATATTTTCAAATTAGTCCCTCACAGGTTTAAATTTCTATCAGACCCCTCGACTCTTGCGTCTTGCTAATGCTGCTCCTAGGGGTGTACACCATTTAGAAAACGAATATGATTACTAATATCTATATCTGATATAGTACGGTTAAATATATATATTTTATGAAATATCTTTATTCGTATCTGAAATGTTTGGTCATACAGTTGCAACTAATTTAATCTTAGATTGATGGATTTGAGGTTAACTTTGATTATTAAGATATCCATCTCCGCATCTGTGATTGCTAAGCGGATACGGGTATGGTAAGTATCATATCCGAGCCATATCCAAACCGTTTGCACCCCTATCTGCTCCTAACTGGACGGCTTACTTTGAAACAACTTATAAGAACTGGTGTCCCTAATAGCAACTTTAATGATCTGTAGGGCTAGATATTCAGTGGCTAGTTTCAAAACTTATAAGATGTAAGGGGCTAATATGAAAAACCCGTCTTAGTAAAAGAAACCGAAGCCTCCCAGAAACCGTGGGCGATGGTCTCCCGAAGAGGCCCCATCGCACACGCGCTCGCTCTTGCAACCTCACTTCCTTCAACAACGCGCACAGCATGGACTTATATATAGCCTCTCATGGTTCCCACAAAAACTTCGAACCAAACTACCGATTTCTGTCACTCAAGAACATCTCAGTATCCATCAAAGGCGCCGTCAATTCTCGAAGATCTCAACATCGATCTCATATGGTTTGTATGGCTGCGAGACAAGGACGAGAGCTCCAGCGATACAACAGCCACGGCGGCCGACAGGTCGCTGGATGCATACCGTACAGGTTTAAATCTTGTGATGGAGCTGTCGAGGTTCTTGTCGTCAGCTCGCAGAAGGGGAACGCTATGCTGTTTCCGAAGGTGGGTTTTGGTCACATTCTGCAATTTTGGTAATGTGCAGGGTTTATATGCAAAATTTGAGAGTCTGACCCTTTTTTTTTGGGGTAATTTGCAGGGTGGATGGGAGTCTGATGAAACTGAGGATCAAGCTGCGTCGAGAGAGGCTCTTGAAGAAGCCGGAGTCCAAGGAAAACTCGAGGTAATTTTCCGCTTTTGCATTTCTAAAGCTTCGTAATTCGCATTTTGAGGCGGGATTTTTTGCTAAATTGCAAAAATGTCTGTGATAATGCAGGGTAAACTCGGGAGCTGGAAGTACAAGAGCAAGAGATATGGGACGATTTATGAAGGGATCATGTTTGCTCTGAGTGTGACTGAGGAACTCACTTACTGGCCGGAAATGAGTTCCAGGAACCGGAAGTGGGTAACGATCGCCGAGGCGAGAGAAGGGTGCAGAGATTCGTGGATGAGAGATGCATTGGAAGTTTTGGTTTCAAGACTCCAACAAGAAAAAAAGATGAAGGCAATTCAAAGAGTATAATCACGTACATAGTTATAGTAGATGGTTCAAAATTCTTTTTATTTTTTATTTTTCCGTTCTTTCATTCTTTCGGGAAACAATTTTGTTCTGGATTCTTTCGGACATAATTTTGTCGACAATTCAATGTTATTGATGAATTTGTGCAATAAAGTCGAGTGTATGCAACTTCCATTTATTAATAAAAGTTCTCCTAGATTGGTGGAGGGAAAAAAAATTGTCTTTCGCCTGTAGAGCAACGGTAGAATATAAAGAGTCGATTTGGAAAATATAAATGTGCTTCTTTCTTAAGTTTATCTAGAATTTGTATCTTAGTGCATGTGATGCTTGCATAATATAAAACTCTGAAGAGTGTTATAGTGGAGCTGACAAGTGAACAGAAAGACTGTTATTTTTCTTTTTCTTTTCTTTTTCTTTTTTCTTTTTTTTTTTTTTTTTGAATTATCTCCTCAGTTCGAAGGTATTCTCATTGATTTCTCAAGTGTGAGTTTATCAATTTCTTGCTTGAAATGTCACGAGAGTTTATAATAGTGTGAGGGCATTTCTTGCTGAAAATTTTACAAGAGAAAATAATAAGTTCCCACACTTCAGGAATCATCAAAGTTCATGTGGGGAGTATTGGTGATGATTGTATAATATTATTTGTTTTGCAAAATTCCTATCTAATATGGTTGTTGTACATCTATATCTATAATCTATAATCTATAATCTATAATCTATAATATTTATAAAAGAGGATTGGGGTGTTAAAACTTTTGATTGCCTCTTTTACCCTTCTAAATTTTGAAAATTTTCAATAATACCTTGAAGTTTATTCAATTCATTTTATTTATTACACTATAATTATTCATGCAATGAACATAAGAACTAATATTAAAAAACTAAATATATATTATAAACTTTAATCATATTCCTCAAATTTTATTGAATTCATTCTATTTATTACACAATAATTATTATTGCAATAAACATAGAAACTAATATATATCATAAATTTTAACCATGTTAGTCTTATGTTAAATAAGATAAATATTTCACTTTAGATATTAGGTATTATACAATAAATATACAATTTTATTATTTAAGATAACAATATCATAAATTATCTTTATAAATTATATTGTAATTTAAGGTAATTTAATATTTAATTAAAAATCTAACATCTAATCTAATGCTATAAAATATTAAGGTGTGTTTGATATATTAAAAAAATTAGTGAAGAGAAATACTAATATAAATGTTAACCTCTAAGTGTATGTAGTCTAGAAATAGCATATAAAACTATCATAATATATATTATTAGCTATTGCAATATACTTAATATAATATTTGGATACGAGGTAATTTTGAGCATGTAAAATTCTAAGCAGTGTGGGAAGCTATTACATTTGCTCTTGATAGTGGATATGGAAAGATGATTTTCAAAGAAGATGCGGATGTGGTAATTAGAAATATTCAAAATGGAGCGGAGCAACACTCGATTTTTAAACACTTTGTGGATGATATTTAGCAATGTTGGAAATGACTGGAGGAATGAGATTTTCAGATAGTTCATCAAACGAGAAATGTAATGGTTCATGTGTTGGTCCGAATAGCTAAAAAATGGATCATTTTATGGTATGGCTTGAAGACCCACTCCCATTTTTACACAATATTCTGCAGTCTGATAAGGAGCAGCGTTTATCTACATTCTTTTATTGTGCTTTTATGTTTTTAGTTTAGTTTGAATGTGTCTTAATATTGTTTCCATAAAAAACTATTGCAATATAATAATTAGATCCTACTAACAAAGTAATTCATGCCATATGCCCTTCTGAACCTAATAATAATGCATTTAATATGAACATTAATGAGAAATGAACCCAAAATTAAAGCATTCGTGTATCTTCTCTTACTGACTATTCAAATTCTCTTTTTTAATTATGCACTAATTATTTTACGACTAATCTACTTCTATAGACATTCCACTTGGATCTCAAGAGGTGCATGAAAGCATACTATATATGGATGCTCAAATGCGCAAAAGATAACACTAAAAGATTCAAAAAAAATGAGGAAGTGAGAATTTTGATGGAGTCAGTCCCTAGATTGTAGTAACCGGGATACCACGAAGTCAATAGATTTCACAGGTGATAATTAAAAGAGAATTATTATATTGCTTTTCTTTAGAGGAAACGAATAGATCTACGACCGAGTTTGTCTAAAACTGTAGGCGTTAAAAAAAATCGCTTATCAGTCCCCAAATATGACTCGTGACAGTGAATTGGTGATCGATGAGCAATCCGACGATACAACGGCGAACCATTGACACCCCACGACTATTGACGCCCTACGCAGAGTTTTCGGCGGTCCCGC
>JBAKGM010000279.1:5275073-5311115 GCA_037177215.1 Asparagus racemosus
TCGCACCTAGATCGATTATAGATCAGGATTGCTCGGTGGTCCACGGATGTAAAAGAAATCCCCGTCACAGGCAAAGATTCCACGCAAGCGAGGGATCCCGTAAAATAGAGATCCCCGCGTTTGTTCTAAAGGAAAAATATAAAAAGTTGTAATTTTTTGATATTTCTCGTTGTAAAAGCCTTATAAAAAGGCACGCTGTAATTTGTAATTTTGTTTGCAAAAGATAAATTTGTAACAGATTGATTTTACAGATTAACGAGAATGTCTCCCGCAACTGTTTTTCCCGTGAACAAAAACATCAAGCTATTAGTTATACAAGTATGCAAATTCGTAGAGAGAAAAACTAATATAAATATCAATAAATTACCTTTCGAATGTTTTGTCTGATATCGTTACTTAATATGCATTACGTGCAAAGCACGTGTTACATTCTAGTTTATTTTGTTGTAAATAAAAATTGATCTCAATCAATTGTTTGGAGACATATTGATCAGTTGAGTTTGCGGAGCCTATTAAAAAAAATGGAGCTTATATAGGTGATGCAAATTAAGAGAGTTTTGTGAAATTTACCCAGAAATAAACTCTGGCCAAGGTTTAAAAAGAAAGCTAGATAATAATAAAAAATAGAAGAAAAGACAAGTGAACTCACTAATTGAGATAAACACACATCAAAGTCTAGGATTGACCCGGCTCAAGTTGGACCTTACATGTACTTATCCACGTCAAATTATTATATTAGATACGGATAAATACATGTCACACATGCATCTCTCTCCAAACCATCCATTTTCCTTCTTTCTAAGTCGCATGGCCCTGATAACGGCAACACGCCCACACCATTATTGGGCTTTTTCCGTATTGGTCCCTGATATCTGTAATATTTTGAATTAGTCCCTGACATCATAGAAATTGCTATTTGGCCCCTCAAAGCCTGTTTGCTATTTCAAATCAGTCCCTCTCTCAGATATTCTATAAGAATTGATCACTCAGCTTATGGTACTTTTTAACTAAACATTGTAAACTACATTTATACCCTCAATTACTCGTCCCCACATTTAAAATTACTTAAAGAAATCAACAAACCTTTACACAGGTCTAAAAATTCAATTTGGGAGTTTAAAGGGGTCTAAAGAAACTAATTTTGTTTTGGAGTAACTATACGCAAGGATACATCTGAAAATCCGTAAAGAAATTCAAGGTAAGTGGAATATATATTTCTCTCAAAATACCAAACGATAGCTAACCACATTGGCTAATTAGAGACGGCTGGTTGGGAGTTGACGGACTAACCAGCAATTTCAATAATCTGAGGGACTAATTTCAAAATATAAAAGAAGCAATGGACCAAACAGCGACGTGGGTCCCCATTCTCTTAAACCGAGTAGACTGAGAAAGAAACGAATACCGAATAGATGACCAGCAAGTTAAACTGAACAGTAGCAAAGAATCCGAAGTAGCTCAGAAATCGTGCCCTTGTGGGTCCCCGCCCAATGGGCCCCACCGCACGCGCTCTCTCCCGCCTACTTCGCCATCGACGTCGCAACAAAAACTTATATATATATATAGCCTCGATCTCAACTTCCCATCAAAACATCGAAACAAAGACTACCAATATTTCGCCGCTCCTCAGAAGATCTCAAGATTGATCAGAGACGCCAGTTCTCGTCGAAAGATCGAAAATGGTTTGCATGGTTGCGAGACGAGGGCGAGAGCTCCAGCGATACAGCAGCCACGGCAGGCGGCAGGTCGTTGGATGCGTACCGTACAGGGTCAAGCCTTGCGATGGCGCCGTCGAGGTTCTCGTCATCAGCTCGCAGAAGGGGGACGCCATGCTGTTTCCAAAGGTGGGTTTTGGCGGCGCTCCGCAATTTTGGAAATGTGCAGGGGTTATATGCAAAATTTTTCGGAGCCTGACATTTTTTTTGGGGGGACGTAATTTGCAGGGTGGATGGGAGACCGACGAGACTCTGGATCAAGCTGCGTCGAGAGAGGCTCTCGAAGAAGCCGGAGTCCGTGGAAAACTCGAGGTAAGTTTCCGCTTAATTTGCATTTTTCAAGTTTCGTAATTTGCATTAATTTGCGGCGAGCTTTTTCGCTAAATTGCAAAATGCCCGTGATAATGCAGGGTGAACTTGGGAGCTGGGATTACAAGAGCAAGAGATACGGGACGTATTATGAGGGGATCATGTTTGCTCTGAGTGTGACCGAGGAGCTGGCTTACTGGCCGGAAATGAGTTCCAGGGACCGGAACTGGGTAACGATCGCCGAGGCGAGAGAAGGGTGCAGAGATTTGTGGATGAGAGAAGCATTGGAAGAGTTGGTTTCAAGACTCCAGCAAGCAAAAAAGACGAAGGCAAATTCAAAGAGCACAAAAGAAAGAAATTCCATAGGTGATGTAGATAATAGTTGTTGGTGATTAAATTTTCTTTTATTGGTTCATTCGTTAGACACCAACTTTGATTCTTTTGGACATAATTTTGTCCGCGATTCAATGTAATAGAAATTGAGCATGTGCAATTTCGAACCAATAACAAAAGTTCTCCGAGGAGTCGATTGCAAATATAAATAGGTTTCTATTGTTTCTTTTTCTTTTGAGTACTGTCAAATTTTCCTCAGAAGTTTTGGAGAGGAGTTTGGAGCTTACAAAAAGCTTAATGCGGAACCCACATTTTCCATGGGACCCAAAAGTTGGAAAAATGTCCATAATTTAGACATTTGTGGTCCCACGTGATGTCCAAAAGTGAGAGCAACGCCATACATATCGCCAATAGTCATCGGTCAATGCATTATAAAACTATTTTAGAGTACTTAATGGGTAAATTTGTCTTTCAAATCTGGGGTACTACAGGAAACCTCAAGCCTGAGGAATCTTATGATGTGGCCAGCAATTTTATATTCAGCCTATAGTTTTCATACGCTAGTTAACAGTTGGCTGTATTAAGGTCATGTAACACATGTTACACAAAAGTCCAAAGCTAGAATAATATTCAAAGTTTTGTCATGCAGTGAAGAAGAATATTTAGAAGAAAGAACAACTTTAGCTTGTTCAAAATATTCAAACTATTTAAGAATTTCAAATTGGAAAAGGGAGAGTAAAACCATTTCTCTACTGATTATTTTTCGTTATTTTAATTTAACGTTTCCCATAACAATCATGTTGTAACTGACAGTCATCTTACTACTTTCTTTTTGTGGCATCAAATTGAGGCCATTAAACTAAAATATGTTGATAATCTGTATACTTTTACTTTTCTTCTTGTAGTTTATGAGTGGCAAACTAATTAACAATAAAACTAATGGATAGGTTGATCTCAAAGGGGAACAGTGAAGGTGAAAATACTGGATAACATCACAAAATTTTTATTTTTATTATTTATTTATTTGTTTTTATTTTGTTTTTTAAGGAATCTCAGACCAGTCAATTAAACCCTGAGGAATTAGGCCTCCATTCTGCCACCTAGGTCCAGGTAAATAGCTTAAATGCAACAATGCTTAATAATTAAAAATTAGAAATAGACATGTCATATATACAGATCAATCATTAGTTTTTTGAGCCAAGGCCCCAAGCGGGCAAGCCCCCAACCACTAGGCCACTTGCACGAGTGACAAGATATTTTTTTTTTAATATCTTTTTTGTGGTCGGAAAAAATCCATATAAAATGCATGCAGAAATCATGTAGGAAGAAAAAGTAGTCTACATGTGTTCTACTACAATGGCAAACAATAGACGATAATCATTGAATAAGTTCAGGAAAAATTAAATAGTGGAAGCGATCCTTATTTATTATGAGAGCTCTTTATTTCACCCGGGCCTCTTTAGCCTACCCTCTCACTGTGGCTTAATTGCACTTAAAATACCATATAGTTTTTCCTACTTTGCACTTATATACCCTCACCCATTTTTGCAGTACTTATATGCCCTTAAAGTTTTTAAAGCTTGCACTTACATACCCTCCGTTGTTTTGGCAGCACTTATATACCCAAAAGTTTTTAAAACTTGCAATTAACTACCCTCAGCTTGCATAACTTGAGGGTATTTAAGTGCAAGTCTTGAAAACTTTAAGGCATATAAGTATTGTCATGAATAAGTGAGGGTATATAAGTGAAATTTTTAAAAAAGTTTAGGGTATATAAATGCTGCCAAAACCAAGTGAGGGTATATAAGTGCAACGTATAGTTGAAACTCTGCAGTATTTAAGTGCAAGTAAGCGTTCTCACCGTACAAACTTTTGTGGCAGACTGTTGGGGCAACCTACTGATGGGAAGTGAAAAACATTCTTCTCAGCTTCATATCAGTATCTCAACATTTGACGCCATCGAGTGAGCCAAGAGCAATACATTAGGCCTTCACCTTTTTGGTCCAAGGAAAAGAAACGCCGACTTCTTTTATTGTTAAAGATACCTGCTCCCCAGTTATATACAAGCGCAGCACGTCGCGCGCAGATCATTAACTATCTTGGTAGGGAACAATACGTGCGCATGACTTAAGAAATACCTAAAAGTTCAGAGAGAGAAAAACATTCTACAAGATTTATGACTTAAATTCCTCACTAAATTGAAGATATCTAAGTTGGCTGCACATTCCACACCATGCTCATTTCTAGCTAACTAAAATGGACTAGGATAGAACTGTATCTATACACCTGCATATAAACTTACATCACATTTCATAATCCAACACATCCTTCTTCTCAATCAGGAGGATGATGGAGGTAAGTAACAATCAGTTACTCTACTGTTCAGTGATTGCAGTAGAATCTCCACTAGTTACATTTGCAGTTTCTGTACCAGAACTGTCACCTTTGGCTTCCTGCACATTAGTCTTGTTACTGCTGTCAGTAGTATCCTCTGATGCAACCTGTAATTTCTCAGTTTGAGCATTCTCGCCCTCATCAGCCTTGTTATCGTCGCGAAGAGTCTCCTCTGCTGAAGCCTCAAGATTTGCTTCTTTAGTTTCATCATTTTCGCCCTGGCCTGCTTGCATATCAACCCTGTTAGTTTTGTTGATAGTTTCATCTGATGCAGCCTGTAATTTTTCAGTTTCGGCGGTCTCCTCTCCTGAAACCTGCAACTTCAGTTCTTTAATTTCTTCATTCTCGCCCTGGCTCACTTGCATATCAGCCTCAATAATTTGGCTGATAGTCTCATCTAACGATTCCTGTGGCTTTAATTCTTTTGTTTTGGTGTTCTCAGCCTGCTCATCAGCCTGGCTAGTATTGCCGAGAGTCCCCTCTGAGAAAGTCTGCAACTTTGATTCTTTACATTTAGCACCCTCATCCTTGATCACCTGTCTATCAGTCTCGTTAGTGTGGTCAATAACCTCTTCTGAAGCATCCAGCAGCTTTGATTCGTGCGTCTCTTTGTTCTCAGCCTTGCTAGCGTTGCCACCAATCTCCTCTGACGAATCCTGCAATTTTGATTCTTTAATTACGACATTCTCACCCTGGCTTCTCTCCATATCAGCATTGTCAGTGTGATCAGTAGTTCCCTCCAGCGAAGCCTGCGTCTTTAAATCAGAAGTTTCTGCTTTCTCATCCTGGCCTGGGTTGCCAATGGTCTTATCTGACAAAGCCTGCAACTTCGATTCATGAGATTCGGGATTCTCACCCTGGCTTGCCTGCACCTTAGTCATATCATTGTGGTCGATATTCTCCTCTGCCGAAGCCCTAGACCTCGATTCATCAGTTTCCACGTTCTCACCCTCGCCCATTGGCATATCAGCCTTGGTAGCATTGCCAACAGTCACCGCTGATGAAGCTATTAACTTCATTAACTCATGAGATTCGGCAAGCTCACCTTGGCTTGCCTTCACATCAGTCATGTCATTATCGCTGATATTCTCCTCTGGTGAAACCTGGGACTTTGATTCACTAATTTCAGCATTCTCACCCTTGCCCATCGGCAAATCATCCTTGCTAGTGTTGCCAACAGTTGCCTCTGATGAACCCAGAAACTTTGATTCTTGAGATTTGTTTTGCTCACCTGGGCTTACCTCCATATTATTCATGTCATTGTGGCTGATGGTCTCCACCGGTGAAGCCTCAGCCTCTGATTCATTAGTTTCCACATTTTCCCCCTCACCTGCTTGCTCATCAGTCTTGCTAGTGTTGCCAATAGTTACCTCTGACGAAGCCAGCAACTTTGGTTTTTGGGATTCACTATTCTCACCCTGGCTTGCCTTCATAGTAATGTCATTGTTGCCAGTAGTCTCCTTTGATGAAGATTGCAACTTTGATTCTTTTGTTTCATTGTTCTTACCCGAGCCCAGCTGCACATCAGCCTTACAACTGTGGCTGATCGAGTCCTTTGCTGGATTTGATTCTTTAGTTTCTGCAATCTCACTCTGACTAGCCTGCATATCATCCTCATTGGTGTGGTCAAGTGTGTCCTCTAACGAAGGCTGTTCTGAAGCATTCTTGTTACTACTTATCACAGGACCGGTATCCTCTACTTTATCAGCTGGAGCCTCAGAGTTTGAATCATCGACCTCTTTACTGCTGCTATTAGAAACGGCATCCCCTGCTTTATCTGATGAAGCTTGACATTGCAAATCATTGTCTTCTCTACTACTGCTATTATCAATGCTGCCTTCCGCTTTATCACTTTCAACTTGCTGCAGTTCTTGACCAGCTATAGCAACAGGTCCTGAATTGGATAGTGCAACAATGCATTCAGCAGTTCCAGGAACATTTCTACCTCTCATTGGCTCTTCAAGCACTTGTCCCTCGATCTTCTTATCCAAATCGGTGGAGGCACTAGATGTACTCTTATCCAGATACATGGTAATCTTCGAAGAGGTAACCTGGTTCAGATGAGAAGAAATTGCACCTTCATTGGAAGTCCTCGCAACAGAATCATCATCATTCTTTGATGTAAAACCGGGTAAACTTGGAGCATCAGGATGACCGGTCTCAGTTCGACCTTCAGCAACCTCCATGGTCACAGGTGAAGATTTACAAACTCGATCCACATTACATACTCTATCAGTATGCTTGTCAGAAGCTTCACAGACATTTTCTGGAAGGCTGGTGCTAGCAGAAACATCTGATAATTTAACTGAATCAGAGCTTCCTGCTATCTTTCTAGTTTCAAGACAAGCTTCCTGAATATTATCCATATTACTGTTATTAACCTGAATATCAGATGTAAGATGGTCAGTATTCTGGCAGATGGGAATGGGACTTTTCTCGACTATTTCAGTTTCCATTGGATCTTCATCAGAAATCTTAACCACTTCCTCTAATTTCTCTGAAACTCTATCAGTGACACTATCAGCCTGAGAACTGGCCACAGACACTTCTCCGCTAGTTGTTTTAACATTATGATCTTGCTTTATTGATACTCCTGTGCTAGTTGAAGCGCCGTAATTATCATCTTGCTTTATAGAAACTCCTGCAGCTGCTGAATTACTATTACCATCATGCTTCAAAATAGGTTCTTTGCATGTTCCATCTTGACAAGCATCACTCATAGCAGTTCCACCAGACAACTCCATTGAACAAGTTGGTTTGTCTCCAATGGTTGATTTAGTTTTCGTTCTAGATGGCTCTTCCTGTATAGTACTTAAAGAGGGTTCATCAGCGACCAGAATCTTAGGATTTTCAAAACCCAGTGGCAATTCACTGCTTCCAATGGTGCTCTGATATTTTTCTGTAGATGACTCGCCGCTTTTAGAAACCAAAACCTCAGAGTCAGACCGTGTAGTTGGAATATCTGAACAAGAATGGTCTAGTGCTTTAACCTTGTCATCAGAAACCACCTTTCTTTGAGTATCAATCACATGTAAATCAGAACCTGCCTCCGTCTTACTCAGTGTTGTTGTACTAGGTAGAACTGGAGTTTCCTGGCTACTCTGCTTCAAATTTGTACTGACCTGAACACTGGGTACCTTCTCTTTCAAGTAATGATCCGGCTCAGAAATAACAGCCCCTACAGTCATAGGAGCTCCACTCACCTGTTCACTTGCTAAAGCAATTTCCTTGGTTCTTCGTCTAGTCTCCCTCCTCTTTGAACCTTCTGCCTGCTTCAATCCAGCAAGCCTAGCACGACGCTCACAAGCTGCTGTAGAAGAACCGCTTCGGTTCTTTGGTTCACGGGCAGCTGCCTTTTTTCTGGTAACTGAAGCTCTATTATCAGGCTCCCTTTTGATCACAACAGGTATTACATTGCCATCATTTGCAGGGGAGCACTGTATATGACCAGTGGTGATTGCAATCGGTACTGTCTCAATCATTTTCTCATTTGTTAATTCTGGTGCTTCAATAATTTTATCATTTTCCTGGAGTGTGATTGCTTCAGAAGATTTGACAAGCTGAGCATGCGGTATACCACCTGGCTTCTGCATCTCACAGGAATTAATGTCGATACTGGGCTTTTGACTACCAGCTGCACCATCTAGGTACTGAACATGTGTTTTCTTTTCTTGTAGATCATGTGGAACTACACCTGAAGTGCATGCAGTGGACACAATAATGTTCTCCTTTGCATTATCCGTAGATGCCTCTAATTTAGTCCCACTGGAAGCTGATTCTGGAATTTCCTTGTCAAGTTGCTTGAAACCCACAGCTACAGTAGGTAAATTTTGATTTGAAGCCTCCAGTGATTGAGGACCTGACGCTCTGACGGAACCCAAATCAACAACATTTTGCAAACCCGAAACTGCGTTACCAACAATTGGCTTATCATGGGTAACAGAAGCAACTGCAAGGTTTTCCGATGCTAAACCCAATCCATTTTGACTTCCAGTGGAAATATTTACTTCAGCACCCAAAGCAGAGGATGTTAAAGCTTTTTGCTTTCTTGTTCTGCCTCGAGGTTTTTCTCCAGTATTAGCCTTACGGCCACGGGTTCGAGGGGGAGCATAGGTGCCAGGGGAGGTAATAGAAGGTCCAACAGCAATTTCATGTTGGACATTCACAATGGTTTCCTTAGTGGTAGCAGGACTATTACCAACAGACACGAGAGCAGCATTTGGAGTAATGGAAACAGTTTCTTTTTGTGGTCCTGTTTCAAGCTTGTCAGCAGTATCAGGTACTGCAGGAGCAGCTGGTAAAGGAGAAATTGCTGTTGGAGAGACTTCTACAGCTGCCCTCTTTGGCCTTCCTCTCCCTCGTTTTGTTGGAGGTGTCTCTTTGAGTTGCGGAAGTTTTTCGTCAGAAGGAACTTTGATATCGTTAGCTAACGGTATTCGCTCTATGGATGGGGCTGGAGTTGCCATATCACTAAATTTGACATCGCTTGGATCTTTTGTCAAAGATGAACTTTTTGGTGCATCTAGTGGCTGAGGTAATTCGAAGGCATCATCAGCCTGACACATCTTTTCAAATTCTTCTTCCGTCCATTGGTCATTATAAGAGCGAACCTGCAAATAAGTTGTCGAAATCTTTACTTGCAAGCCTCTATTAGGAACCAAAATTCTATTTCAAAGCAAAAATCATATTCCAAACCTACCTCCCGAGCGCGTTTACCCCTTCCATAATGCTGTGTATCGAGGGAACTGGCCTCTCCTTTACGCTTCACTCCTACATTAGACGCTTCATATGCCATCATAGCATTATACAAAGGCTTCAAATCTTCCTCTGTCACAAGACGGGAAGGCATTGATAAGGGCTCTATACCTCCACGTTTTTCCCCCTGAACCAACTTTTGCCATGCTTCCTGTAGGCAAGAGTAATATCCATTATGAAACAATATTAAAAAAATACAGATATATAATAAAACTCAATAGCTATGGAAAGGACAAACCATCTCTTTGTCGCGTCTTTCCTTGTCAACTGATTCAAAGATGTCAATCTCAGACTCACTGTTAAAAACATGAGTATCAAAAGAACATTAACACACTCAAACCTTGAACATTAAGGAGCAGAAAAGATATTCTCTGAAACAGGTTAAGTGGTTTGTTAATAGCATACCTACGGGCTAGGAGATAATTTAGAGCATCATCATCTAAAACAGGTGCTGCTTCTTCTTTCTTGCATTCCCTAAGGAGAGATTCCAAATATTCTCTTCGATCTTCAGCACTGTTATAGAATCAAACTAAATATATCAGGAAACAAAAGTAACTCGCAAGTAAGAATGGATTTTTTTGGGGGGAAAAATTGACACCATTGCTCTATGCAAACACGTACCTTGTATTATTGTCAAAAAAGCCTGCAGTTATACTTTGATTAGCAACCCCAAGTTTATGCTCAGCTGCAGCTCTAACTTGCTCTTCAACAGTCCGTACCTAATATGGCAGCAATATGTTAGAAAGAAAAAGAGGGGGGCCGCCGGGGGGTGGGGGGTGGGGGTGGTGTTCGCTGAAAGACATTTCTAATAAGGAAATCCTAATGTTAGATTCCATTTGTTTAGATTCCATTTGTTTGTGTGAATAGAACATAGTAACTGGAAAAGACGGGCTTATATGATGATCAACTTTCTAATATAGACACCTTATCTATTGGGCTATGTAACCAAATAATAAATTATCCGAGTACTTACTAAATACATATTTATAAGATTATGGTTGATATTGTTTAATAAATGCTTCATAAATTCTATCCTCATAACTGTTAATCCACCAAATGTACCCAATAGAGCAGTCATGTGAAATTTCAACAGGCATCAACCACATCGCTTTATTCAATTTGAAAGAACAAATGCCATCAGTAAAGAAGGAGAAAAAAAACATACCAACATGGTCCCATATTGTTCACGCTGCGATGAATAAATCTTGCTCATTAATAATGAAGAGTGCAAGAACATTTTTGGAGAAAAGAGAAACTAATAAACAATTGCAAATTTTTTATTCTCAAAAGAGTTATCTTATTGTCAAAACAACCTCAACAAAACCACAAATACAAGTATGATCAGAAACCTAGATTTGTATATCACTGCACTTGAGTTATGAAACAGAAACATAATGAAGAAAAAAGAAGCATGTAACAAAATTATCCCTGAAGAGGACTCACTGTCTCTAACCGCAGAACAAGCACATCCTTCTTTTGGCCAATCCTGTGGGCCCTTGCCTGTGCTTGGAGGTCAACCTACAAAAAGAATAAATAATAGTTGATGACAACAATCACAAAAGAAAAAAAATAACAACATTAGGAAGATAAAGATAAAAAGAAATTGCCTGAGGGTTCCAATCGGTATCAAATATGATGACAGTATCAGCTGCTTGAAGATTTACACCAACACCACCAGCTCGAATACTACCAGATATACAATAGGTTATTAACTGAGAAAAAATTAAACTATTTTGGGATCCTAGTCACGCAAGTAACCAAGGGTAACGAACAGAATCAATGGTAAGGAAAAACTTCAAACCATCCTTTGAAGCTGACAGAAAGTACCTTAAAAGAAATATGAAGTATTGTGAGTCTGGACGGTTGAATTGTTCAATGAGGGCACCTCGGTCATTTCCACAAGTGTGACCATCCAAACGAAGGTACTTGTACTGTTTCCATGAAAGGTATTCCTCCATCACATCAAGCAATCTGGTCATTGTCGAGAAAAACAGGACCTGCAAGAATCATACACATGGAGAGTTGGGCGTGCAATGTCATGATAAACAGCACTAGAATAAATAATTTGTCATCTAAGTCTAGTATATTTCAGACAAAAAAGTTCATATAACTGATGCCAAGAAATATGTATATGGCAACAGATTAAACATATACAAACTAGAAGGGAACTGAAAATACAAAAAGGATGGCCTTTGTACAATTTCATAGATGAATTACACTTGTTTACTGAAAGAATCACACTCACACCATGAACAAGAACCACACTCGATGGGGGGCATCTCCCCCCCCCCCCTTCTTTTTTTTTAGGGTGCTTGCTATCCTCTCTCTCTCTCTCCCCCCTTTTTCTTTTTCTTTTTTTTTTCGGGTGCTTGCTATCCATTTAATTCAAGAAGAAGCCAAATCACTTCAGGATTAGTTCCACTACTCGGTCCACATTCAAGACAACAAATGAGGATGAACAGTGAGATATTTAGTGATTCACACTTTTTGTTCATTATCCCACTTAGGGGCTGTTTGGATGATCTTGTCAAAATTGAGGATTTATGACACAATTTGAAAATAATCATCCACCTCATCACTTTTACGATTTTACCTTGAGTTTTTCCATTGTTTGGCTTCGAATCTACATGCAAGGTTGTGGACAGCGGAGCGAAGCAGTGAGGCACCACTTAGGCTTTCTGTGGCTTAAAGTGGATCAAAGTGGAAAAAAGCGCCAAGTAAAAAGGCGGTCCGGTTTAACTATGGATAAATATTCAAAAAACATGAAAAATTCAAGAAAAACCTAAAAATTCTGCAAATGCATATTTGACGATTTATGGACATCATAAGATTAAATAGATGTCTAACAATCACATAATATTAACAAAGTGTTGGTGCCTCGATTGAAGCTTTGATGAGGTGCTTCCTGGAGATGATGAGAGAAGCTCAAGAGAGGTGGTGGAGAATGGTGAGACGCTGAGTGGAGCTAGAGGTGGCGAAAGAAGGTGCTGGAGGCGGTGGAGGAGCAGAAGCAGTGGACTGAAGCTTTGATGAGCAGCTTCCTGGAGATGATGAGAGGAGCTCAAAACAGGTGGTGGTGTATGGTGAGAGGCGCGGGAGAGGAGTTGGAGGTGGTGGGAGGTGTTGGAGGCAGCGGTGGAGACGGGAGAAGCTCCTGAAGGCAGAATTGTCGACGGGAGGTGGCATTTTTCACGGCCAGAGGTGGTGGGGCGGAGGATGATTTGGGATCTTACGGTTTTTTTGGGTTTCGTAACAGAGAAAGAGAAAGGGATAATGGAATACGAGGGGTTTTATGTGTTTTAAAACGCTATCAAGCGTTTTTTTTGCTCCTTTCAAAGTTTTTTGCCGCTTTTTCGCGCCTCTGTGAGCAAAAAGTTCCAGCGGCGATTTATACCACCTCTTTAAGGCAAAGCGATGTGGCTAAGGGCCGCTTCCGCTTTATACCACCACTTTTTGTCACTTTGTCAGTAGTGCTTGGAATACATTGGATTCATGACAAGCTTTTCACTTTCCACCAAATCCTCTCATTTTGAAGTTATTTTGATTCGAGGAGATAGAGATGACGAAGCACTCTATTATGACTTGGTTGGGGATAAGAAAAGGAGCTGTATTTGGAGCCATGTTGTGTCTTATTACACTGTCTATCGGAAGGGAATGATTTTGATTTAAGTGTCAAAAGAGCGACTCTCGCAGCTACTGTTTATACTATTTGGCTAGAGAGAAATATGTTCCCTCATGGAATGGAGAAGAGGAATCCAGTTCTGATAACCAAGCTCATTAAAACTGCCTTGTTCATTTATCTATAGAACAGCAAAATTCCCTTGAAGTTTCAGGGATGGTTTCAGTCCTTACGAGGCTGGATTCGGTGTTTTTGTTTTTTCGAGTATTGGAGTTGTATTGTATGGGTTTTGTTGGTTTGATGTGAGATGCTCTGTTGTTTTCGAGCGTGCTCCGCTCTGAGAGTTTTGTATACCCAGCAATGCCTGGGGAAGTGTATATGTACTGAACGCTGATTGGTTAAAGTTGGGAGTGTTACTTCTGGGCCCCATAGTTGGGCAACTTCCCAACTTTTCCTCTGAAAATACATGCAACCAAACAGCCACAGACCCTTAATCCAAGAAGGTTCAACCAATGGGTGACTCAAGGAGTAATTCTACTACTCACTCCATAATGAACACATATAAAGATGAAAACAAAGCCACCAAATAATCTCTATTCTATATTGAACTTTTATAAATTAACTAATTGTGTGTCTTCCCAAAAGCTCTACAACACATACAAGAAGTGTCTTGGTATCTATAGCCAGATAACATTCCTCCAAGGCATATGCAGTAATTCTTACTCTTGCCCCAGTTTAAAATACACTACTTCTGCAAGAAAGGATATACAAGGAAGAATGCCTAATTTTGCCAAGCTAAGAAAATTGTATATAAGATTAATCTGAACAACCCTGCTCAAACGAAAGTTACACAAGGAAGATAGTCAAGAGAATCTTCAATCTTCCCAAATGAAGAGAAAGTCATGTTAAAAAAATCCAGTTCTGGAGCTGCACTATGTGCAGCTAGACTGAAATCAGTGTAAATAGCGTGTACATGGGAAGCCTATCTGAAGAAGCACATGCTTCTTCCTGCCAACACAAAGAAAATCAGATGGTGTTACCATCAAGAAAATAGGTGATCTAGAAGGACAAATAAAGATGATGAGCTGGGATTAGCAAAGAGGCATCTAATCTCATAAAAAGGGAAGAAACAGAGACAATAAAATATCTTAAATGTTGCTCTTGTTTGAAGATGAACAAGAAGATTGCTGAGCCATCTAGGACTAACAAACAAGATAACAATCCTCCTCAGATTAAGAAAGAACCACATAGCATGGGAGAAGAACAGAAATAGATGGAGAGAAAAAGAAGCCAAGCACAAAAGAAGTCAGAAAAAGAACTTATCCAAAATCTCTCTATTCCAATTATATAGCTAAAATATTTACCAGAAGCCTCTGGCCAACCGCCCTCCAGGAGATTTTTCCTTGACACCATTTGACAATCTAACCATTACAATTTCTAACAAAGCAAGCAATAACTAAAAAAATTATTCTTTTTGCCGCTTGCTTGACAAAAGGTAATGGTGTGTATTATTTAGCTAACCCCAAAATTATGGGACAAAGACTTTTTGTTTTTTGCTGCTGTTTGACATAAAATAAAGTCTAACTACTTCTCAGGAAAAAGGAAACATGGCCTGTAAGGTCATTAAAAAAATACCTGGTCAATAGAAAATATCCTCGGTATTAACTGAATCAGATACACATATAGCAGGTACATCAGATAAGGCGTTAAAAAAGTTTAAATGCTCAAAAATAAGGCCGGAAAAAAGTTTGCATGCTCAATTTTCTATACTAACTGAATTAAATATATGAAAACTCTATCCATGTCTGCTTTGTCTTACAGATAGAAAAAGAAGTGCCCGCTTTATAGAAACAAATAAAGGGTAAATAAAGGAGATAATTTTGTTGACGACAATACTAAATGGGTTGAGAGGCATGAGCTGGTTAAGGACAATGCAGACAAGTATGAAGAAGGAACAGGTGCTAACACATCAGACAGACTTATAGATCATAATCGTCCACTAGCATGTATAAATTGGCACTTATAGTCAATTTCCTATATGTACTACTTAGTCAACCACGATTTTTTTTTGATAAAACCTGTTTCTACTTTTCCTGCTGCTTTGAGTGAAAAAAAGACTATGATACTTCCCAGAAAAAGTATACATGATCAAGTGAAGTCTAAAAAGGAATTGTTTTGGTCTCCTGTAGTTACAGATACAAATTTGCAGTCTGCACTTTTCCCCCCTTAATCAAAAGAATACCACAGAAATTATGAAGACATATAACACTCAAAGCTTTCTGCATTAAGCACAGGGTACAGGCAAGGAAAGGTCACAAACAGATTGGAAGATATTAAAAACAAACACTAACTTGGTAAATATGATTTGTTCCAGATGCATAACAAGAAGAAATATAATGCGCAAGCTACCCGATGATCAGTCGCTTTGAGCTTGGGCAATAAACGGTCCAGCATTTCTAGCTTTCCACAGAGTCTCACAAGGGAAGGCAGATAATGTCTTGGTAACAGACCATCAACCTGAAGTGATGAATCATAAACATTGCAACACGAAAAGAAATTAAATATCATTAAAGATATAACGCAGAAAATTTTCTCAACTTGAACTTGTGAAATTACCATTTCAGCATGAAGTTGACTGAGGTACGGATGATTGCATATATTACGTAACTCCATCACTGTGTTGTGCACAGAACGACCCTAGTATTGAATATTGTAGAAAATCAGTGTAAGACATTGGCAGCAAGCACACAAAGACAGCATGTGAAGCAAACTACAGAAAATTACCTTTGTATTTCCAATTGACCCAAGATTCTCTTCCACCCTCTTCATTAGAAGTTTCTGATATGCAGATGCTTCACATCTCACAAGCCTTTCAATTTTTTCAGGCAATTCATTTTCAACCTATCAAATAGATGAGAATCAAATGGCAGAGTTTCAGTGTAACTGGGAAACACTGATATCTATGTATCTTTCGGTTAAGAAAATCCATATTGCAAAGCAGCTAGTTATTAACTCATTCTATTTATACCCATCAACTCATACATGTAGGTAAACAAAAGCATCCTTCAAAGTTGAAAAGGCAAATGGCAACATATGGAACTATGAAGAAAAATATATAAACCCTCTAACTTTCTGTTCTCCTACACAAGTACTTAAATTATAATGACCACTAACAATATCAAATGGCATGGATTCATATGCCATATAAAGTGTTGCTATTCAGCAGGTTATATTGAAAATGGAATGAGCTTGCATTACACTCTAACAATACAAAGCTGAAGATTCCTTCTCATGAGTAGCTTAGCTTATTCACCAGTATCTTTATGGACTCAATTGTTCCACTGCTGTTACTGGTGATTGAAAAGGCTCCGAGGTCGACTTCCTTACCTTCTCAGATGAAGGTGTTTGTTGTAGATTAAACAAAGAGTTCGGACAAGGATTCTGCTGGTATTAACAAATGTTGCCATAGAAGAAGGGGCAGCCAAAAGAGGCTTTTTACAGAAAAAAGCTAGCAGAGATCAAGCATGTGGCCAATTAAGTTGAGGATAGGCAACAATAATGAATTGACTCGTCATATTGGAGTGACCAACGAGACTGAAGGTTGCTTCTAATTTAACATGGAGCAGTAAACTTAACTTGATTCAAATGGAGAACAAATAAGAACTATAAATTATAAAATATGACTACAAAAATGTATTCATTTGCCTAATTCATGACAGTGCATAAGAGATCTGTTAGGACAGAACTTTGAGAATAATCTATAAGAAGGAAACAAATGTAGATTGTAGACGGAAAAAAATCTACTTTCTCCTCTACGAAGTTGAAGGTAAAATTCAAAATTTTGCAAAATAAATGTTAAACAAACAAGATCTAAGGCCTTTACACCTGTAACAGTTGTGTACCAATTTGTTATTAGTATCCAGAGTGTGGCCTTTTCGGTATTATTGGATGGAAATATTCAAAAAAAAATTACCGACAGCTTAATTTGAAGAAGCCCAACATAAAAGACAACTAATAGCTATTTCAAAAAAAAAATTCAGTAATTAGTATAGTTAGATTATGTTGTGACAAAATATTATAAAATGGTGAGGCTTGGCAATGATCTGTAGATGTATGTATGTGGATAGACACATAAATGATACTCAAATTTTAGTAAATAGACATATAAAAAGAATTAGTATCTCTCAAAGAAGGCATAACATACTTCACCTTATACATATTCTTTTAAGGTGAATAACGCTTTATATTTTCCCAAATGCCAGACATAGACGTACAGAGTATCAAACAAGCCATTTTTTGTTTGGAGAAGTGTACAACTATAATACTAGCAACAAAACAAGAATTACAAATAAACATGCCATTTGATTAATAATCAAACTTCTATTTGAGTTAATAACCAAATTTACATAAATAAATAATTTTTTTATTTTATAAAGTTTATAGAACTCCAGTATGCAAAAATTGAATTTATTAATACAACAATATAATTATGTTTGCATATCATGCCTTACAAAACCTGTGTAAATGCCTGTGCAACATAGCCCAGCGTTGATCATCATTTAACTACGCTCTAAATGTGCTACTAAGGGATGTGAATATATTACAGAATATGGTAGTGAAAATCAAAACAACTGGGTCACGGAGCGATTTCTACAAAATGAAAACAAGGAAACACATGATTACTCCCCTAAGATGGCATTAGTAGCATATTCAGATCATTATGCCTTAGATGATAAACTACACTCAGATGATTAACCAAAAAAAATTGATATAATCAATAGATAAACTACACTCAGATGATTAACCAAAAAATTTTGATATAATCAATAGACCAATTGCAGAAGGTATTGACATAAACTTCAGACCAAGAGAAGCAAGTAATAATCCTTAAGTTGCAGACATAATTCAATTTATATTCATTTCCGCAACTACAGACCTTGTGTTTTAGCCTACGAAGTACGAAAGGTCGAAGGACTTGGTGAAGACGGTTTATAATCAAGAGATTCTCTTCCTCGGATAATAGAGCCTGTAAAACCAAGTAACCAGCAAATTATAAGCATCTGACCAATTTGTAAAATAGGGACCTCTTTTCTACTTCTTTTTCTCCTTTTCCTTTGAAGGTCTGTTAAGCAGGCCCTGAATAGTAAGAGTATAGCGAGGATGAAGATTACTTACTTCATCTGCTGAATTGTCCACATTACTTTCAAATGGCTTGTTGAACCACTGGGAAAAATCCTCTGACGAATTGAAAATATTAGGTAGTAAGAAATTAAGAAGCGCCCATAGCTCTTCCAGGTTGTTCTACAGTGAAAAAAACAATAGACATGTTAAGAAAGGAGAAAGTTGAGATAGAGTTGATCGACACTGAAAGAGCATGATGGTGGATGAATGAATTTACAAAAACATATTACCCTGTAAAAACAATTGACCAGATCATCGCTAAATAAAAGGAAACAAGAAACTCTTAACCAATTGATAAGAAATGACAAACTAAATGTGTATTTCTCGAGGCCTTAGAGAGACTGCAGTTCAAAATTAAGGTGAGCAAAACCCAGAGTGAATCAGGCATCTAGAAGTTAATTATCAATATTTGGTTACCTGTAGAGGTGTGCCCGTCAAAAGCAAGCGGTGAGAACTTTGATATAGCTTTAAGTCTGCATTCAGTTTACAAGATGCATTCTTTATGCGGTGGCCCTCGTCGATTATTATGTAATGCCAATTGATTTTGCTCAGCTTTGGTCTATCGTGTTTGTTCATCAAGTATTCATACGTTGTCAGGAGAACATTAAATTTCTGCTGAACAATCCTTTCTCTGCAAAAGAAAAGGCTATCAAACTTCTTCAACAGAATTGACAAATAACAATATACACTTTTCACATTACTGAATTAATTACTTGAACAGCCTGCGTCTCTCCTCAGGAGGGCCTGCATATGCAATCTTATTTATACCAGGGGCCCAGAACGTAAGTTCAGATTCCCAGCCAGGAAGAACAGAAGATGGAACTACCACCAGAAAAGGACCCCTGTCGTTCTTTGTTTCCATAAGATAACAAATTAAAGCAATAACCTGCAGAACACCTTATCAAGTCAGTCTGGAGCACAAGGATAACAATGGAACATGATAAGAACAGCAACAAGTACTATTCATATGTTACTAGAACTGTCATAGTCAACAAAACATACTTGAACTGTTTTACCGAGACCCATTTCATCAGCAAGAATACCATTCAAGTGGTTATTGTATAAGGAAACCAACCAACGCAAACCATTCATTTGGTACCTGTAACCAAGTAGCAAAATCACATGATTCTTTAATACTTAAAGCAGACAATAGCTACAGAATGTGGTATGCTGGTCAAGAAACTGTTAAGAGTGACAGCTGGGGATTTACTCTCGCAATTTTCCACCCTCCAGAGAATTTGGCTGCTCGTCAATGCTTTCTTTTATGCTGAAAGACAAACAGGTTGTGAGATAAATTAAGGACAGTTGAGAAGTGTAAACACAACTGAGTTCATTTAGAGCAGACATAGGCAGTAAACAACTAAGGAGAATCAATGCCTTAACCAGATTTCCCATACCTATGTGCCATCATGTAGTACTTTTCGTTGCTTTCCAGATAATGCTGCACCAGAAAATATATAGTCAGACAGAGTCTAAAGGAAATGTAAGGACTTCACAACAAGATATCTACCTCAGCCTGATCATTTTCATCTTCATTTTCAAATGTAAAATCATTCTTCTCGACAAAAGTAACTGCTCTTTCATCCACTTCCCTCGAAATGGCCTTAGCCTCCTGTAACTTCGTACTTAGCTTCTGTAGGTACTTTTCAGTCTCCTTGAGGAGCTGCCTGACACGGTCTGATTTGGCATCCTGTATAGTTGTGATGAGATCAGTAACCAAAAGTATATCACAAATGCAGAAGCAAATATCAGGGGGAATTAGATCAAGACCTGAACCATTCTCAAATATCCTTCCACATCGTTGGCTTTTAACAGGTTAATCTTCTCACGTTGAATCCTGTCAATCTTTTCACGATGTGTCCGTTCCTTCCTCTTATGGAACTCCTTAACATATCTATTGAGACCCTTCCAACGCTCTCTCTTACCCTTGAAGAAGTCCTCAAGTTTTTCCCTGTAAATGCAATATGCATAGCAATTTCTTCTTCAGGCTACTCCAAAAATTTAAAGAATGGTGTATATTAGAATCACAGATGAAGAAGAAGCATACCTGTGCACGTCAATTTCACCAAAGAATTCTTTCTGTCGCTCACGTATACGCTTTTGCCTCTCTTCTTTCATTTTCTGCTCAAATTTTTCAAGTTGCTTCGTTCTCCTTCCATGTTTATGCTTCTTTATTGATTTCAGACGTTCCATATTAGATGTGATAGGCTTGAAAAAGTCATTGAGAAAATCACTGCCAAACAAAACAGCCATGCTGAAGATGAATCTCTCAAAACAAATCTCTGATAGGAATATTTAAAAACATTTAAAGTAGTTAATAGAGAGACAGGTTAGACTGAACAGAAGAGCTATTACAGACCTGCGTAAGCGGCGTTGAAGCTGTAAGAGTTGAAGCTTTTTCAACTCAATAACACTTTTTGTCTTAGCAGAAATGTCTTCTGATGAGTTCACATTTTCCTGAGGGAACAAAAGAATTCAATTTGAACACTAGACTACAAAGTCCATCAAAACTCTAATACAAGAAAAGTTCTGATGTTAGTGTATTAATTGAGGAAACCTTGGATTAAAACCAAACCATACTTTGTTAGACTTAGACACTTAAAATGCCTGCTTCAAGTATTTACCACGAAAAATATTTACCCTTATCATGACACAAGTATGATGTTAATGCAATCTAATGTTACTATGGCGTGACATTTCACGCACAATAACAACCCTTTCCTCCCAAATAAAGGACGAAAACTTAAACGTCTAAATAGGCTGAGGAACAAATCGCAAAAGGAAAAGGAAGGTGGACTATAAGAACAAAAACAAAAGAGAATATGTTTGGTTATATTCATTTAACAAAAGAGAATATAATGCAAGTGTATCTAGGAAAAAGAAGGTGAACTTTAACAGGTGCACATATACACTGCCTCATTTCCTGATGTTAATGATGTAACTATACACACAATTCTCATATAACAGAGTCAGACATCCTCGCACTCTTGACCTCCATTAATCCATCTAGAGCTTCATTGTTGGCAGTGACACATATATCTACTATGTATTTAGTTATATGCCTGGTTATATTCATTTCCTAATACATGCATAACAGATAGGCGAGAGCTTTCTTTTGGAGAGGGGAGAGGGGCTTGCAGTGACCGGATCCTACTACACATTACACATGCTGAATAAACTGGATTAACAATCAGAACCCAATTAATATGTTTTAATTCAATAATAACCTAAATAAGAGCTATTTGCAGTCGATTATTAGCAATAAAAAAAATGCAACATCAAGGGATTAATGTAGCAAACAAAATGATAATGTAGACAGCACATGAAAATATTAGAGAATCAAACTGCACCAAAACTGATGATTGTTTCATCTTTATTAATATAGAAAAGTTTACATCCATAATGAAATCAAACTTGGTTGTTCCGGAAAATATCAACTTTAGAAGCAAAATTCCATCTCATATAACACAGCTTTAAATGTATGGCATTCCATGTTGCCATTTTGGGACATATTATAATATTTTTATATCCTTTGAGAAAGCATAAATTCTGTAACTGTTAAAAACATTTTCTGATCCACACTCTTTAGACATAGAAGGAATAGTCTTCCCGGAAATTTGTTAAATGAAAGTTAAAAAAAAGGTCAATAGACCTGAAAGATACTTGCCATTTGCTCTTTCCCAAATAATTTTAACCTTCAGGAATAAATGTTAGTAGATCTTGTAACTGCCATGATTTCCATTCTTTATACATAAATTTTGAAAATTATCTACAACTCAAAGTGGTCAACAATTAGAGTCATATTTATAGCTAAGTACACGAATGCTAACATTCATGTACATCATACAAATACGTACACTCTTTAGATGTAGAAGGGATAGTAGTCCTAGAAATTTGTTAAATGAGAGTGAAAAGGGTTAATAGACCTGAAAGACACTTGTCATTTAATCTTCCCAAATACTTTTAACCTTCAGGAATAAATGTTAGCAGATCTTTGTAACTGCCATGATTTCCATTCTTTTTATATAGTTTTAAAATTATCTACAATTCAATGTGGTCAACACTTAACGTTATGCTTAAGCTAAGTACACAAATGCTAACATTCATGTACATCATACAAATACAGTTACCAAATATTTATATGAGAAACAATGGTTCTTAAACATTTTAGTAACAATTCATCAACACTTTTTTCACAATTTCAACCTTCTAGCCAATTTACAGTTTTATTTCTTTAATAAGTACAGTACCAGCAATAATAATTTTTCATTTTTTTACCATATCATATTCAAGACTCAAGCTTCAACCAAGGGGCGCATACTCAAATCTGAAATACTGGCTAGGCAATAGTTTGAGACCTGTTCTCTTTGGCTATTGGCTCCATGCGTGCCCTCAGTCTGAATAAAATTTTGTATAGCAGATCTATCAATTTTTCCTTCCTTTGGGACATGTCTCCAGTCTATGGGGAAAAAGTCATTTAAAATTATAGTAAACACCTCTCATATCCATAGTCTACATGGCTAGAAACTAACACTAACTAAGATTTAAGAAAGACTGACGTCAGGTTGACTTTCACTGTTGTCAAATATTTCATGGAGTATCTCTCCATAGTGGCTAACATTTTTTAGGGGAAAAGAGATGGCGGCGGCGGTGGCTGTATTGATGAGGAGATTAAATCTTGTTAGCTTATGTTATGAACCTGAATCGGAAAGGCACAAAATTAACCAGAAACCAGGTCAATGTATTTACAGTCTGCCTGATGTGACGGGAAATGGTGAAACTTAATAAGCTTGGTGGGGCACGGAAAATAATTACATAATAGATATAATTCAGATTCTACATTTTGACTTCTTGCTATTTCATTAATAATTGTTCTCATCATTTTTTATACATGTGTATTCTGTAGTAGTCTAAGAATCAAGAGCGGTCATCATTTTTTATACATGTGTATTCTTTAGTAGTCTAGGAATCAAGAGATGTTGATAAGAAAGTGACTATGACTACGATAAACCTAAAAAAACATGTATAGTGCAGCAAAAGAAATACAACAGTTACTCTTGAACAAAAAAAGGCTTTCCCTTACAAGAAAAGAATGGAAAAGCAAAACCAAAGGTCAGGATAAAAGTTTTGCTATTTAATTGCCTCTTGCATATTGCTAATGTAGTACATTGCTCTAATTACAGTAAGAATGACTACATATTCAACATATTGTTCTGTAGTGCTGCTATAAATCATTTGAGTCATCTTATTCTTCTCTTCCTTTTTGCTTCTTTTCTGCAGCCCATTCTAGAATTAATGAACAGACTAGGAATGTTAACTCCAGGTTGATTGCAGATATATGTCAAACTACTCTAAGAGAGAATTGACGACATACATTGAGAGGGATAACATCACGTTGACGACTGGTCCTGAGAATTAGCTAAACTATTGCGTAAACATAGTCAAACTGTTTCATGAGGCACGATAGTTTTGAGGTGTATAGGCAATAGCTTTTAACTCTTAACAGAAAACATGTACCAAACACATTACTAAAACATATAATATATCGTAACATACTAGAAAAATACAGTAACCCATATGCTTCAAATAATATTACTTGGAAGTATACCTTTAACTTGTTGAAAGATGCTGTAATTCTCTCCTCTGCCTTTCTCTGTTTCACTGCCCACTTCTGCTCATCAGCTAGTTTCCTTTTTTGCTGATCCATAATCCATTTTTCTGAGGTAGTGTACTTTGGAGGAGGTGCAGGTAAATCATTGGGTTCTGATTTACCTCCATCATCATATTCAATAGATTTCTCCAGCATCACACCCATATTCCCATGTCTCAGTGAATTATTTACAGTCATCATCTTGAAATCTGAACTATAATTCTGCTGAATATCGTGCTTTTGATAGCCAGAAGCCCTCTGATTACTTATCCCAACATTTCCAGGATAATTATCAGAAGCATTATTAGATAAAACCAACTCTGAAGCTGCTGGAAGCTTCTCCGATGGAGAAGCATTACTGAACATGTTCATGCTCTTTGAAGGGTTCACCGTCCGCTTGACAATGCCACTTTCTTTTCCTGCAATTTGAGTATTCTGCTCTTTTACTGACATATGGTATATGTCAGTGTTTGGGTTAGCTTCTGAGATTGGAGTATCTGGCTTAAGTGGCTTTCCAGCAAAAGCATTGCCCTGTTGGCTATGAGACTGGTTAGAACAAGTTTCCACTCTTTCTGCCGGTAATTCTCCAGATGGAACGTCAGAAATTCTCGTTCCACTAATAATTTTCCTCTCAATAGTCGGAAACTTATTTCCAAAATGACTGTCGGAGGCACCATGCCTGCCAAGCACTAGAGAGCTAGGCCCTTGATGCATAACTGAGGTTGTATCACATGATACTGATGTTTCATGAGGTCTTATCTCAGGACCAACTTTATGTTTTAAAGCTTGAAGGTGTGTCTTTTCTTCTGAAATTATGGACCTGTCCATATTTGAAGCTTGTATACTCTGTTCCTTGGCATTGTCAGTATCCTTTGATGATAAGTCTGTTTCTCCAACATCAGTTACCGTACCAAACATGCCAGAGCTCTCTTGGTTGATACCAGGTTCCTCTCTGCTACTGCTTGTTCCATCTGCATCACCACGTATTAGTAGATAAATAAACAAAGCATGCTTTCTATATAAAATAAGGACACTTGCATGCACAGATTAGTTGGCAACATTGCATCCTTACCGTCTTTTGGGTAGTTACCTCCTAGAGCAATTTCAAGATGCAATTTCCTAGGCATCAAATTGTTTCTGTATGTTGTGGAGATGTAGTTAACAGAAAAACAGATGTTAATTGATTATCATAGTTAGTAAATGGAAGCATGACAAATTAAGACAAAGGTACCGATCATGCCTGAATGCTAGAAATACAAGACACTGGGCCCTAAGCTGCTTCAGATGATGTTCCTTAAAAGGCATCCTCGGAGAAGCAGAAGCCTGAGACACCAGACTCCCTCCAACTTCTTTAGAAGTCATCCCCCTAAGCGATTCCGCTGGAATGTTACCCATTTTCGGTCTCTCTTGAATTCCACTTCCCTATAAGATTGTTCAATGACTATGAGATAAAGAAAAGGGGGGGAAACACTGAGCTCATGTATTTTCTAAACTCTAAAGAATGCATTTTAGTTTGGCTCTGTGGCTTATCTCATTCCTGAGATATCAATATAATGACTGATAACCATCTACCATCCGATCTTGTTTTTGCATTGGGGCCGAGCTTGTAACAAACCAGTAAATTTAAAGATACATCTGGTACACCATTATCTTTCTAGAAGTTATGTATTAAAGTTACCAGCATATGGATGATGAGCTAACCTGTGCTTCTGGACCTTTTTCAGGATCTGATGGAGCTTTGCCGGAAGAAAGAGGAGGGAACTCAGACCCAGCATTGGCAGCAACCATGTCCTTTCTTTTGTCCAGTAACTGTGAACCAGAAGTTCCAAAATTGTTTCCCAACTTTCCAATATCACGACTTTCAAGTGAAGTACTATTATAATAAGCTGGGACAGAAAACCCCATCTTTGCCATAGGAAACGAGTTGAAAGCATTGCCTGCATTAGCTCTCCCAATACTATGTGAATTTGCAGGTAAAGCCATAGAGGGGGAACTCTCATTTGGTGTCCCATGCATAATGTTTTTTGATTCATCTGTAGGATATGTATTGTTAACAGCCGCAGTTGAATCTACAATGCCAGCAGAACTCTGAGAATTTCCTAACGGCATAGAGAACTTATTTTGATTCCATACGTAAGTAGAACCCATCATATTGGATTTTGCTGGCAGCATCCCTCCTTTTTGTAATCCAAACATACTGTGTCCAGACGACACCTCCCCTTCTTCTGGAAACTTCGAATTAGGAGTTACTGAAAATATATTTTGATGGCTTTCTTGATTGGATCTAAGTAATTGTCCAGCACCACTAGATAATGGGGACAAATTTTCCAAATGACCAGAATGTTGAGAAGGATTCAGTTGTGATTGATCAACGCCCCTAATGCCCATCTGACCTTGCACACCACCTTTGTTTGTATATTTCCCTTTCCTCGAGTTACTTCCTGTACTCTGAGCATCTGATTGCTGAGAGTGCATGTCTGTTGTCCCCTTAGAGTCAGCCCTTTTTCTCTTAGCAGCAGTCTTTTTACATTCTTTTTTGTTCATTTGGTTATCTGATTTGACACTGTCCTGTCTATCCTGTGAGTTTGCAGATCTGGTATCCTCCATTGGCACGCTAGCTGGACTTTCATGATCGGATGATTTGCTACTTCTCTGAGAAACAGACCCTTGATGAACATCAACTCCCATGCTGTCCATCCTACCTACTCCAACATGTGACATGTTTGGAATATGCATGCTATGTCTACCCATATCTGTTGCACCTACAAATACTTTCGAATCGTTTAGCATTCCATAAGCATGAAAAGGACCGGCATAAGCTTCTCCTGTTGTATGACTGCTTGATGCAGCTTGCCATGTTCCTGCAGGCATACCACTTTGAGCCATATCACTCCCACCTATATGCAACTGATTATCATTGTCCCCCATAGGAGGGCCACTAGCTGAAGGGAGACGAGAAGACCTCAAAGCATCCATATCAATACCATGCTGACTAATAACAGTCTCCATTGCCCTGAAAAAAGTATAACCAGAGGATAAATTAGTTCAGATCACTGCATAAGTTGCAGTTAGTGACTTAAGGGAATTATTAATGAAATTTTTAGAAAATTAATATTGATCTAAAATTAATACCATAAAGACCTTATAACGTAGAACTATTATACAACACATATAATGTTGATAAATAAGAATTGCAGCTATGTAAAAACCAAGGATACTGTATTTGGGTTTTAATCACAATTACTTCACCTTGATATAACTTGGTAAGGCAAAGAATGTTGCTTTCCACTCATTCTCATGTGCTGGCATATCTGTCAGTCCAGAGCAAAATGTATCTCAGGAACTTATCCAAGTATGTCATATGTTACCTCTACACAAAAAATGCTTCTTACCACATAAAGCTTTGTTGCTAATTTCGAAGGCTCGTCCTTTGAATCTTGAATAAGCTTCTGTAAAAATTTTGCAGCCTCCAATTCAACATGCTGAGAAGCCGCCATATCTGATAAAGGAAACTGCAGTCACAAATAACTTCAGACATACGGACGAGGTGTGATGCTGGAATCTAGGTGTTATTTCTCGGAATGCATGTTTAAGACATATGGACTAGGTGTCATTTCAAAAGGTTACATAGCGTTTAAAGTTTTGTAACTTCAATATCGCAAATAACTTCGGGAATATGAGTATGATGCTGGAATATAATGCACAATATTACAATAAAGCATACACTACTTCAATAAAATGTATATTATTTTGTACTATTTCAATATAAAATGCAGAGAAGACACCTGATATCTCTCTCACTTCACATATAATATATTAATTTTGTATTGTCACCTGATATCTCTCTCACTTCACATATAATATATTAATTTTGTAAAATAAATGATAGCTAGAAGGGTTTATTTTTAACAAGTATTTCAGTTACATCTAGAAGCTTACGGTGGGTTTTGGTTATGCACAAACAAAAGTTATTAAAATTAGATCCCATACTCTGGGACAAAGACATGCATTTTTTGAAACAATAATTCGCTTCACCGAATGGGTGAAAACCTCTTTATTTAATATGCAACATAGTGTCTGGTAGGACTAGATGTATAGGTACAATGGAGTTCGGGTTAATGCAGCTGCTCTGTCCATCTTTCCAGCCTATAGCTCCTAAATTACAAAGGACCCTGAGGTCCGAAAGTAATATCAAAAGTTTGAACGCACTTTCTAAGGTTTTCGTTAGGTGGCAAAGATACAGAACAAAATATCAGAATTAAAAAAAAACAAACTAAAGGGTATGTAAATTCTCCCAAGTTACAGCAACAATAGCAGTTATATTTTTCCTCAAAAAAAAGGTTCTCATTCAATCACTTAGCAATTATCAAGACCATCATAAATTTCACATATATTCGATGCAGGAGAAATATACAACAACTAATTAACATTAAACAAACTAAGCAACTTTTTTATTCAATATACATAGCTTTTTGCTGCTGACTGGGGTTCACTTCAAGCTTCCCTGTTTGTCCTCTCCAACAAATTTTAAAAATTAACATTTTGGAGGCTATTAATATCCAAATAAACCTTGCACTGATTCTCCAAAGTTAAACAGACATTAAACTGAAAAAAAGAAATAAAATCCCAGTGCAGACAAGAGAAAATATGCAAAAAGTAGTTAACTTTAAACAATTTAAGCAACTTTTCTATTCAAAAACAGCTTTTTGCTACTGAAACTGGGCTCACTTCAAATTTCCCATCCGTTCACTCGGGGAAAAAAAACAAAACTAACATTTTAAGGATTATAAGTATCCAAATAAACCTAACCCTAGTTCTCCAAAATCAGCCCTAACACTAAATACAAGCAGAAAAATACTAACTTCCCTTACAAAAATCCAATTTTTCATCAAAAATTTCATCAATAAACAGACCAAAAATCGAAAAATCGAAGAAAGCGTTCAATTTCAGAGACTAACCCTTTTCTCTTCCCTTTATCTCCGAAATCGCCCGACCTCCGCCGTCGTCTACGTCATCGCCGCCTCCAGCCGCCGCCTTCGATGATCGGAATAGAGAATTAAAAAAGAGAGCGAGAGAGGGGGGAGGAGATCGGAGATGAGAAATGGGGAGATTATTTGCGAACGATCGATTCGACTGAACGAAAAAGGTAAAGTGAGCTTCGTTAGCGGGTTGCGGGTTTAATGTTACCCGCTAAGTTGTCATGTTAAAAAAGTTTGGCTTAATTGCGCTTTGGTACGCCAAACTTTTACCCAATAATGAACTTTGGTAATCCCAAAGTTAATTTTTGCCCACTTGATCTCCCAATGTTTCATAAAATTAAACAAGCGTTGTGCCCGTGCTGGCACTGTTTGATTTGGTTTCTCTAAAAATTAAATTGTACTATTTTTTTTTTTTGAATTATTGCTTCTTCTTTAAAAGTAGATAACTTAAGCTAGATTTTTTTTCTTATGAGGTGTTGTTTGGTTGGTTTACTAAAAACACTTGAAACATGTTTCGGAGATTTTAGGCCTAAAACGGGTTTTATAAAAAAAACTAACGTGATGAAGCTATTAAAGACCTTTTTTTTACATAAATTATCAAACCAATCAAACAAAGAAAATATAACTGTTTTCTATCCTAAGATTTCCAAAGCTGATGTAAAAGCACTGAAACCAAGTTCATCCTTTTATAATGCGAACCAAATGCACATAAAGGAAATAAAAAATAAGGATCCATCTAGGCCTGTCTAAACGGGTCGGCTGGGCACGGGGGGTACCCAGACCAGGACCGGGTGGGTTCGAGCCAAAGGTTCCTTTGTTTTTTTTTCCCTTTGCTTAAATTCAGTTTTTTTGGGAAAAAACATTTTAAGAGTAATTAAAAATAAAATATGTGAAATTTTGATTAAAAAATCAATCATATTATTAATCATTTATAAGTATACAATTTACAAATATAAATATCATACAAATAAAATGATAAAAAAATAAAGTATTTATTATTAATCATTAATAATTATAAATTTTTGTAGAATTGTCGCATCACAATAGATGAATACATCTCAACTAGATTGGCACCTACTCATTTATATCATTATCATTTACAACTTTTTCTAAAATAAAATTTTACAGCTAAGAAATAAAAATTACAAACTAATTAGGAATTTCTACTATCTAATCTTTATCTCATAATGTCAACTCATCAAGTCTATCTTCAATACTAGTCATCTGATCAATTCATTGAGTTCTCTTCTCGAACCTCCACCAATCTTATGAGCACATTACAGCCTGGACGGTATACGGATCTAACGATGTTTTGTGGTTGTCGATTAAACGTCTTGATATGCTGAAAGCATATTTCGAAGCTACTGTAGAAACCTACACTATTAGTAAGTCACGGGCCATGATGAAGTTATACGATATGAAACTGTTCCATATACTCTCCACCATTGCAAAATATCGAAATTACTATTTTGACCATTAACTAAAGGTGTAGTTAAATATTGTTCAATTTCAGAAATTTGTGTTAATGATAACCTAGATCCAGATCCACCACCAATTAGCCTCGCTATTATTTACCACCTATCAAAACTCTTACTTTTGTCCCAGCTTAAACTCGTAGAAGCAAAACTTGTAGGTTGATGTGTACCTACACCATATCTACCTGCATACTCCTCCGAATATCTAGCTCTGAGTTCGGATCACATAGTCAAAATGGGTTTAAGATTAAAGATGACGGGGATCCGCTCTCTCCCCTGAATATCTAGCTCTGAGTTGGACTGTTCTTCCCTCCTGCACAGGTAGAAGCTCGTGAGAGGACGGGGCTTATTTTCCCCGTTGTATCTCTGACGATCAAGTTAGTAGGTGAGCTTGAGTGGAGGAAAAGATGAACAGTAAGAGTTTTTAATTGCAGAGTGCAAGGGGAGAGAAACATGGCGTGCCTTTGCTTTGAGAATAGTTTCTCTCTTTGAGGAATGAGAGAGGGGCAATCTGGTCACTTTAGCATTAGTTTTACACATTGCAGCTTATGTGTGGAGAGAGCCACCATTGATTTGATGTGAGGTATGGGGAGTGGTTACAAAATTCATATGGCCAGCACAGCACCATTAATTGTGATGTTAACTTGTTGTTAGCGCGGGGCTGAAGGCCGACCATCACAGTAGGAAGTTACTGCAACACTCGTATTAGGGTATTGTAGCAATCGAGTCGGCCTGCTGTAGTACGACGACTAGGAACGCATTTTGACTGTGTTATCCGAACCCATTTTGACTGTGCAGGAGGGAAGAACAGCCCAACTCAGAGCTAGATATTCGGGGGAGAGAGCGGATCCCCGTCATCTTCAATCTCAAACCCATTTTGACTGTGTTATCCGAACATCAACAGAGGGATTTTAAAAAGTTTGATAAGATAAAGTTGGCTCTAAATGAGTTTAGAGGATATATTGGCTTCTTTACCTCTGCAATAGGATAGGTTGAAAACAAGGGCAAGGAATGAAAAGAGGGGGACATTAACAGCCATTAATTTATTTTAAAAAATTGGTTAAGCAAATGAAATTAACAATGAGGGCTTATTTCAAAAACTTAATAGTTTCAGAGGATTTGTATTCAAATACGATGGTTTGAAAGACTTTAATCCAAATAGACAAGAGTTTCGGGGAGCTTGTATTTAGATATGATGATGGCGGACTTGTATCCGAATATATGAGACTTGATGATGGACCAATATCTCAAAAAACCTATTTATTAAGAACAAGTGTAGCATATTACTCTCACCTTCATTTATGATTTGATTACACAGGCAATCAGCTCACAGGCTCATAAAACTAATCTGTACATCTCATTTATGGAATTGTTATTTAGTTTTTTTTTAAAAATATCCATATTGATGAACAAAGTGAAATGTCCACGGCAAAAAAAGGGACACGCCAAAACAGTGTCATCCTAAAGATGTGTTCACTTTGCACAAGCATACAAGCTGATAAGTGAGTATTTGGTCACGTGTACTTTGAAGGGAAAAGTTGAAATATTGTCAAATTGCAACGTCCATAATTAACTTTTTTTTAAAAAAACTTTTTGTTGTTTGGTTGCATTTTCAAGCAGCACAAAAATGCTAACTAGTGTCATTTAACCCCCTTAAAAACGAGGGAACTTTGCTAGAAAGTGAAAAGTGTTCTAGAAATCCAATGGAGTACAAACCAACTAGAGGGAAACATAATCAAGGGGAAAATAAGTCTTCAACTTTAAGAAGAAAAAACACTGAAATTTATCCCATAAACATCAAGCATTGACTTCGTTCAAGAAGAGAGGATGAGGTTATTCTAGAGTACATGCGCATAGACTGTACAGTTGTAACGTGGATCACCCACATTATTAACAATAATTTATGCTTTTTTTTCACGAGATTTTGAAAAGTGTGTTAACATAGGTTGAGATTGTCTCTTTCACACGAGCGTCAATTTGAATCTAGCGCTTGAAGGTGGCAAGTAAAGATTAGACGCAGGAAGTCATGACGCACACTATAAATGTCTTTAAGCATTATGCGTGCGCGCTTCACTTACGCACACAGGATGCTCTTGTGTGAGCAGAAGGCAACGGATGCACGCATGGTAGGGTCACTGTTAGGTTAAGCTCTATATTGCGTAAATGGACACATCCTCTCAATGGATTTTATACGGTAGCATGCTTTCACACCAATATTGGGTATATGATTGATGGAGAGGCAGTGGTGGATCCAAAAACAAAAAACAAAAAAAAATCTTAGGAGGACAGACGATAAGTAACTATTTACCCAAAAGTAAAAATATAACATTATAAAATTATAATATCTGATGAAAATGTACTTGGTACACTTTATCAGGTCCATTATATCATATTTTTGCTTGATTGTTTGGGATTTCAGTGTTTGGGCGTTTACTATGTAGTCTCATTTGACCCGATTGTTTGAGAATTTAAATGGGTAAATGTAATTGGACCCTAAGAGTTATAATATTATTAATAATTATAATTATTTGGGAAGGTAAGGAGGTGCATAATTAATAAGAGGTTGTATTTATTTATTGAAAATTAATTAGAGATAATGACAATGTTAGAATTTATCAAAATTTGAGAGGGTAAAGAAGAAAATTAAAAATTTTAACACTTCAATCCTCTTTTTATAGTAGTATAGATATAGATTAGTTCCCCAATTATTTCTCCTCTGATTTACTAGTTGCTTGAGGTATCAAAGTTCTACTAGTTTCTTGACTACGTAGCAAGCGGCTCATTACCAAGACATCTCGATCTCCAAGACTATCGAAGCGCCGAACCTAGATCCAAATCCTAAAACCCACACGCTAGTTTTAGAATTTTCAATAGTATAATTTTGCTAAATATACAGTTTATTCTATTCTAGTTCTATTTTACACCTACCTCAATTCTATTATAAGTTTGTAACCTTTATAATGTTTTTTTTCCCATTCAACATGATGATATTCATATTGGATAATTGGATCACTAGTCAGAAGCGCTAACCAATCCTCAAATTGGTATATATCATATTATATTATATCATCTATTACTATTATTTAAGAAAAACCACTCTTTTCATCATGTGGGTCAAAATTTTAAAATTCCAAAAAATACTCTCACAGTTTAAGTTCTTTTTTAAGACATTTGAGGGGCAAATGTGGAAAAAAGCACAGCTAAAAAAAGTGGGTGTCTTTCAAACTTTCAAGATTCAAAAAAACCCTCCAAGCTTGAAGTCCTTTCCTAGCCATCTGAGAGGCAAATATGGAACAACGCAAAAATGAAAAGAATGTGGCCACAGTTTAAAATCCGTTCTAACCAATCTGAACCCATCTGAGGGGCAAATGTGGAATAAACAACAAAATAAAAGAAAGGGAGAAGAACATTATACGCTAATATCTGTCTTCTTTGCTATTAGGATGAGTTAGAAAAATACGCAAGAGTATGATTTAAATATATTGTTTTTACTCGCATCTGATGTTTAACTAAAGGCTGATTAACACTTCAATATTTTTTGCTTTTACATACTTTGCACTCATATTTTTTTAGCATGCATGCGTTGCGCGCACCAGAGTACTAGTACTCTATAACAAAAGAGGCTAAGACCCGCCTGCTTCTTTGTTTGTGTTCTCCAATTTGAGGTGAAATGTCTAGAAACTACCCTTAGAGCTAGGCAAGTGGTTAATGAAGCCCTCTACCGCACGTTCCCTCGGGGACGCCCTTTTCGTGGGGTAGACTACGATGATGGGCTTTACCCCACCGAGGGTGAGGCATCCTATGGAGATGAGTTCATATCGGCGAGGGAGCTGTTGAAGTTGCAGGACAAATTTGGTTGATTTTATCAGAGTTTATTCTAAAGAGTAATAGAGCCTGTTGCTCGAGAGGGATTGAACATACTAATTTTGTTTGGTTCACATTAAGACCGATGCAGGTTTCATCGTCATGTTCGCATGCTCCCGTCTAGACCACCGATGGAACTGACCCTTCATCTTTACCTGGTTCAGCAAACATGACTTTGTCGGTTGGTTTGCGAGTGAGAAGATTGTTCATTTTGGCAGCCACGGATTAATTTATCGAGGAAGCTCTGTGCTTCCTGTATTGAATTTAATAAGGTCTGATCTTCTTAGTATTCTGTGACACAAGAAACTACCGAAATAATCCGTAGCTGCCAAAACAATTATCTTATCCCGGTAAACGTAAATTTGTTTAGAGAATGCCTTTATAAATACCAAATTTTAAAAGGTGTACGACCGGAAAAATCGGTGATATCTTATTATATAAATTTTCCCAAAAACCCTTGTATAGCTTGGAAATGAATTCAAGTTCTTCATATTTTTTAGATCGCCTTTTAACCTTAGGGGCTGTTTGTTTCGTCTAAAAAACACAGAAAATAAGGGAAAGTGAGGGTATTTTTTACATTTTCCTTCACATTCATGTGTTTGTTTGTAAAATTTTTCCAGAAAATGAGGGAAAGTGATCTTCAAACATAGATTTTTTTTCCGGAAAATTTTCCGGACTCAAAACCCCGATTACGACGGAAAGTGACGGAAATAAACCAAACAGGCCCTTGTCATCAATCGATTCTTTGTGCGCATTCCCTAAGGCCTAGTCCTTTCATTTGCTTCTTTAGTGAGATCCTTGGTCGTAGTATCTCTGCACTCTGTCTTTAACTTCACTAAAATCTGGACTTGGCATAGCGTCGTACACCTGTACTATACGCTTTGTTCCGTATATCTATCATCCTTTGTATAGTCTCTTCGTCGAATACATATTTCTTCAAGTTTATAGAAAATTATAGGGAGCAGGCACGTGCAGTGCGCGTGCCCTCCTAACTAGGGATAAGCAAAGCGTCCCTCGCTGTGATTAGAGGAATTTTGACAGCATACGTCACTCATGATTCCTTTGTGGTGCACCCCGCGAGGTTCTTTTGTTGCTTTGTTTGGCCTTTTGTCCTTTTCGTTAGACCATAGTTGGCGTTCACACGCAAAGCACCAATTATCGTCGTTAAGCTTTAATGCTCTGTTATAAGAATCTTGAGGAGGACTTTAGTGAATTATTAAGGTTTTTTTTTTTGGAGCACAATGTTTAATTCACTCCAAAAAGAAAACTATAAGGCTTTCTTTCTTTCTTTTTTTATTTTTGGTGCGAGGAAGCTTAGCGCAATACCAGTCAACTAAACTTCGGAGTCTAAGGACCCTCTTTCACACTGAATCCAGATAAATAGCATAAGCATTGCAATGCGTAATAATTAGAAATTAGAGATATAAATGTCATAAACGTGAATGGATCTACGAATCTGCCAATCCCTCGATCAGAAAGAGTTATTAGTCGTTACGAGCTATATCAAGTAGGGATGAACGACGACAATCGACGGGAATTCAAGCAAGTTGGTCTTTTGTGCTAAAGTCCCAATTCCCAACCGCTAAGCCACTTGCCGAGGGTATATAATGTTGTGCGTAGCGGAAATTTCGGCAGCACCACCAACAAGAGAGTAAGATCACAATTAAATTCCCGTTTCTCTAAGGAAACACGAATCTGAAGCACATATCTCAGCGAAGTGAGATATCTACTCTTCCTCTCAACAGTACTAGGACTGAATCAAGGGAAC
>JBAKGM010000279.1:5317480-5369655 GCA_037177215.1 Asparagus racemosus
GTAGATGCTATCATTTCGTAGTTTCGATACTATGAATGGCGCTCTGCATTATAGCCTCTTGAGAAAACCCATAGGTCCAAAGCAAGGTAAGACTCAAAATATTTCCTTTTTTATTTAAAATTTTATGTTACCTCATTTCTTTTTAGATAATTTTTTTTTTTTTATTTTCTTTTTGTTTGTGCAGGTGATATCACGAGGATATCAATATACCTCCGAAGCAATCAGGTAAGTATCAGCAATTACGCTGAAAAGAAGGAAGAAGAAAAGAAAAGAAATAAAGAGTGAGATCACACTCACTGAATAAGCGGAAGACTGAATTACAAGAAATCAAGCAACACTAGTGACTAGCCCACCAAGTTCGCAAGTTAAAAAACAAAAGTAGAGTTAGATTGCAAAAGGTCCCTACTTAAAATCCTAATTGCTGCCTTTGTTAATAAAAAAAGATAATTCCTTATAAATTTGTAAAAGAAAATTGCATTATTTATGTAAATTTCCCTGGCTAAAACTTATATTAACTTATTGAGTAAGACAATGCTATAAATCATTGTGCACCATCTCTTTATTCTCGCAATATGGGTGTACATTGCGTTATTTTGTCCATCTTCTCTGTAAGAACAATCAATATAGAGAGATGATTGTATCATCTTTTTCTATCTTTTCTTAATAAAAGAACAAGTCTCCAAATTCCACATGCGTAAATGACAGAAATTTGGCAAAACAACATATTTTTTTGATCCCTTTTCATACAAACTCAAATCAGACCTCAAACTCTACTAATCCTTCTTGGATGATGCTTCCTTCACAACTCAATTAAGAATTCAGACTAATTATCTAATTTCATACCTTATAACAATATATACTCTTTTTTTGTTGATGAAAAGATTTTATTTCCATTCATCATGAGCATTAAAAGCATTTACAATATAGCTCAGGCACACATGAGTGCTACAAGTCTCTCATTGTCGTATATATTCACTCACTAAACCAGAACAAACATTAACACAGGGACCTGATCCATTCTTCAACACCACCACAAATGCAGTGGCATGAACTCTTAACTTTTAATAGTTGTTTTCACATCCAAGAATCCCCAACCTTAATTTGCACCCGCAAGATATCAACATGACGCAATTAGTTTTCATGAACCTATCGTATCCATAAGAGCTCTTTATAGATGAATATACCGTATCAATCTCAAGGCTACTACTGTATTGCAAATTGTTGCGGAGTAGACGCCCAATCCACCACGCTTATGATCCTGACAAATTTTGCTCCAAGAAACTAAGGCAATTTTATCTGCGTCAGAATTTCTACCCCATAAAAAATTTCTACATAGCATATCAATCTTCTGAAGAACTATTTTAGGAAGGATATAATCATTAGACCAATACACTTGAACCCCATGATGGCACTTCTGATAAGTTGTAATCTATCTACATAAGATATCTTTTCATGATTCATCCAAGCCTAAAATTGCTTAGAAATTTTAGTTATCAAAGCACCGCAATCAAGGTAAGACAACCCCTTACTAGTTAAAGGCATTCCAAGATATCTTACTAGCAAAACCCCCTCTGTGAATCCAATGGTTGAAAGAATAGCATTTTCACCTGAGCTTAAACACCCCCATAGTAAATTGAACATTTCCTTGGATTTGCATATAGTCCTGAAACTACACTGAAATCCAAAAAGTCCTTGAAATAATTTCTGACTGAATGCTGATCACCCCTGCCCAAGAGTAAAAGGTCATATGCAAATATGAAGTGGTTGAGCTTGAGCTTTGAGCATTTTGGATGATACTTGAATCCCTTATCCAACTTAAGCATTGCAAGTCTATGAGAAAGATACGCCATAACAATGGTAAACAGATGGGGAGAGAGGGGGTCTCCCTGTCTAAAGACATCTTTCACCTTTGAAATTCCCATGCAATGCGCCATTGAGAGAAATAGAGAATTTTGAAGAAGTAATACAAGCCATAATCTATTTTATCATTTCCTCTGGGAAACCAAGGCCACTAAGCATAGGTTTAATAAATCACCAGCTCACTATATCAAAGTCTTCCAGATATCAATATTAAGCATCACTCTAGGGGATATTGTCTTCCTGCCATAGTGCTCAAGGAGTTCATGTGCTAAAAGAATATTATTTGTTATCAGCCTCCCTTTCATAAATGCACTTTGTGCAGGATTTATTAAAAAGCCCATGAGAGGTCAGATTCTATTAGCTAGAATTTTAGATATAATTTTGTGTAGGCAGATGTAACATGCTACTGATCTAAAATCAACGACACTTTGAGGACAAGGAAATTAGGGATAAGGGTGAGAGAAGTGGAATTTATCATACCTAATAATTTACCAGTTCTGAAGAACTCCTCCACAGCAAGATAGACAGCACTCTCAATAATTGACCAAGTAGACTTGAAGAAGGATCCATTGCCATCAGGACCCGGAGCTTTATTATCAAGCATAGACAAACCTCTCCAGATTGAGAGATTGACTATGAGATAAGCGTGGGCCATTTTGAATAACTTTGATATCTGGGGAACTAACTGGTACGGTAGTCCTCATGAGACCCTTAAAAATGAGATGAGTTTTTGAACAATGGCATCCTGATCAGTTAATCTTTCTCCTGTAGCATTGTATAGAACCATGACTTTATTAAGGTGCCTTTCAGCTTTCATTGCAGAATGGAATAAAGCAAAAATTTGTCAACATAAATGCTCCATTTGATCCTTGCTTTTTGCTAATAAAATGAAATCTCATGATTGAGCAGAGTATTCTATTTGACAAAGAGCTCTTTCTCCTTGGCAGTGGAATCAATTTGTAGTTGAGATTGTATATTCACTAGATCATGCTTAGTTTTTCGAACTTGCTCGCTGATACTATAATAATGTTTGCTGTTGAGAAATTTGAAAGCACTTTTGAGCGGCTTCAATTTAGAGCAAACTGCAAACATCTCATATCCTGATACTGTTTTATCCCATACATCTTTGACAATTGGCGGATAATCTGGGTGCTTGATCCACATTTTGAAAAATCTGAATGGCTTTTTACCTTGAGCAACGTCACCATATACTGACATCAAAGCAGGAGAGTGATCAGAAAACTGAGGTGAGAGGAATTCAACCTGACTAGAAGTGTAACACTGAATCCAAGGATCATTAACAAGGGCCATGTCCAATCTACTCCAAACCCTTGAGTTTGAATCTTGTTTATTTATCATGTGTAGTAACAACCAATGGTCTTCATATGAGAGAGCAGACCATTCTCAATAAAATTCTGGAAATCTGAAACATCGGCATCAGTTAGACCAGTACAGTACCTTAAAGGAGTTGAAATAATCACAGTGAAACCAAGGTAAATTAGGAGAAGATACATTAAAGTCCAAGAGATCCCTCCATAACTCCTTCCTAGCTTTGTTAGAATTGTAGCCATAGATTGAAGAAATGAGGCAAGAAATTCTACCATCAATTGACTTGACAGAACAAGTGATGCGTTGACAAGACATTTCCAAGCATTGCACATCTAGAATGTTAAAATTTTCATAAAATCCAGACACTACCATTACCAGAAATATTCTCATTTGAGATCCAGTTCTAACCTCGAGCAAGTTTCCTAGCCACTATGGGCATTTTAGCACCATTTATTTTGGTTTCAAGAAGGGCTAAATAGGAAATATTATATTGAGAAATAAACAGCTTTGTTTAGTGATGTTTTGGGGAGTTGTTAAATCCCTAACATTACAAAAGGCAAAATTCAGAAAAGAGAATTCACCACCTCCACCCCACCCACCCCCCCCCCCCCCCACCCCCACCCCAAAAAAAAAATCCACCAAAAAAAAATCCACAGTAGAGGATCAAGAATCTATTTCTGCTTGTCTAGAGGAGAGAATCTGTTACTCTGAGCTGCAGAATTCCCAATTGATGAAGTTATCTTTTGTTTATTGCTATCCTGCCTACAATTAATGCTTAGAGCCTCTGAAATATGCAGAGTCATAGACAGAGCTTACATGCATAGCCCCTGAAAACCTTGGAGTCTCTGAAATGAACTGAATTTAGAACATTCATAGAATTTGGAACATGCACAACATCTAAAAATCTTGTAGCCTCTGAAACGTGCGCAGAAACATACGCAGAGTTTGGATCTAGAGATACTCGATTCTGCACTAATGGAGCAACTGAGGGTTTTGTAGTTTCTCTAACACTAGTAGTAACACCCTCTACATTGCGAAGCGGATGAAGAATTCTTTTTAGGAACCCATTTTTGAACCATTTTCTGTTTTCTACAGTACATAGTATCATGCCCCACTGCTTTACAATGATCACACCCATCTTGGTTTCAGTTCATAATGAATCTTTTGAATGTAATTCCTACCATTAGGACTTTGAATTGTGATATGATCAGGGAGAGTAGTTGGTAGTTTAACCTCAATCAAAACCCTAGCATAAGCTAGCCTTTGCCTTGTTACAGTAAGCTTGTCACAAGCAATTGGCTTTCCAATAGTACTGGCTATTTTACTAAGACCAACGGCATTCCATAAATTGAGCTTTATATATGGGAATTACACCCACATAGGATAATTGCATTCCTGAAATTTTCTCAGTAGCTTCATCTAAACTCCACAGTTCGAGCAGCAATGGCCTAGAGCCAAAAAACCAAGGGAATGCATCAATGATATCTCCCGTCTCCACCTTAATTTTTTAAAGTTGAACAAGAACACACCAAGTTTGAGCAAACACACTTCAGGTGTAGCAATGCCACCGCAAACGTTTGACACATATGCTTCCATTGCTTTGAATTTGACATTCTGTCAAATAACATGACCAACTAGAGAAAACTCCCATGAGAAATGCTTTCACTCCATTAATCATTTGAGAAATTTACCACATCAGACCCGGGGGGGGGGGGGGGGGGGGGGGGGGAGGGGATTCTCACTATCATTGACCGTATGAGTATTATTAGAACTCTCATTTACCAAATGAATAACATTTCCAGAAGAATTTTCAGAAGGATTTTCATTATTAGAGATACCCAATGGAACAGTGATAGTAGAACTACGCAAAGGATGACTGGTAATAGGAGGAATTCCATCATCACTGTCAACACTATCAGCCTCTGTAACCCTAGAAGTAGAAGATAAAGACTTACTAACAGGTCGAGTTTGAAACCCTGGTGCCAATGGGGTCTCTACAGATTGAGCAACAAAAAGAGGAGTAAAAATTTCATCAATGGGCTTCCACCTCTGCCCTCCTTTACAGCGCGTGCTACCCATAATCCCTGAACTGGAACAGCCCTCATCCGCAGCCAAACCCACATCAAACTGGCCAAGACCAGTATCAAATTGATCACCAAACGCTTGAGATCCAGGATTAGAAGCTCGTAACCCAATTTTTCCTACTACTTTTCCCTTTTTCGCCAAATTGTCCTTGACGGTGTCTCACGCGAGCAAGGTAAAGTTTGCATGCTAACATGCAACATAGACCCGCCCCAACTTTGATCTATGTTGTAGCTTACAAGGAGTGAGAAAGAGAGAAGTAAGCTTGAATTCTGATGGTTTCCAATTTATAGTATTAAACCCATAAATTTGCATCCTAAACTGTTATTATCATACCACAATTTTGACTCTCAATTTCGACTCTGAACCCTACTTTGTCTTCTTCCAATTTCGTATATTACGTTTGAAGCAGTTATGATCTAACTGTGTTGATGATTTTGGACTATAGATAATTGGATACACGATAATCAACCTCTTTCTCCATGAGCTAATAACTCAAATGGTGTTTAATTCCTAATTGATGGAATCACGCTTCAGAAGACCATTTGTAACCAAATGGAGCCAATATGCTACATTCCCTTTGTTATTTCCATAATTGGCAACATTATCCCATTGTGGGAACCGAATGGGTTCACATACATCGAGAGGGGCTTAACCTTGCGCATTAAGCTTTATTCGTTAGTTCAATTATTCGTCAATATTGAACTAACAACCTAACATCTTTTTGTTCTGCTAGAACTCTTGACGTTCAAAGTGACATATAAATGTACTTATTTTTTTTTTTCTATTTTTTCTTTATATACAATTAACATAAAAAGATGACTATCTTATTTTTTTTATTATCTTTCTCTATAAACAATTAACATAAAAAGATGTCTATCTTTATTTTGTCCATCATTTCTTTAAATTTCACATGCGCAAATGACAGAATTGTAACGCGATAATATTTTCTATCAGTTTTTCTCCGAACTCGAATCAGAACTAAAACTTTACTTATTCCACTTTGATGATTTTTCCGTCAAAACTCAACTAAGACTTCAAATAGAAATTTGACTTGATTCCTTAAAGCAACATTTACACTTTGCTACAATTTAGTATGTATCTACTCTACTCTACTCCATGAAAATTGAAAGTTAGAAACTAATGTGATTTTGGACGGACTTCAATGTAAAAGAGGAAGTTGGGAATATTTAAGTGCAGAGTTTAAAAACTTTAGGGCATTTAAGTGCACAATTTTAAAATAAGTCACTTAAGTGCAAACCTTTTACCTTGGTGATATGGCATTTTGGTGCAATTTATGAATAAAAGAAGGTTTTTTTTTTGTGCTTTGGTTTTTTAAGCGAGTTTGGATTTCCTAATGTGAATTTCTCACTTTGAGTTTGATAATATGTTATTGGGAAATTAACATCATGCAAATTATAAATTAAATGACATTATTGATGCATTTCAATTCTTCGATGCCAAGATTGCATTTCCGTTAAGACATGGCTTATATTCGTTTAAAATTGAGATTGGAGAACAGATTCTGAAGTAATATATGATCATAAAATGCACATGAAAGTAAAGAAAAAACAAATCTCAGTAAGACACTAAAACCCAACAACGCTATAATCATGACTAACTAGAATCATACTATTGATAACATTAAAAAAAAAGCCATCTGCCCAATAAGGTTGACACGACATAACAAGTTCTTAAGTTGAAGCCTAAAGCTTGCTTTCCATTCACCAAATCATAAAAGGAATCTGAATGAATTCACATAATCAAATTTAACAAAATTTGATGTAACATTAGTTTCAAAGGGTGTTTTCAGATTGAATTTCCAAATACAAGTTGAGCTTTGATTGCATGCAGCTCCACTCCACAAAATAAATGATATCATCGAATCACATTTAAAACAGGGGGTTTCTTGATATCAGTCCCTTACATCTTTAGTAATTTGATATTAATCCCTCGAATCTTCATTATGTGTTGATTTTAGTCCTTCTGTTCGGATTAAAGTTAAAAACAACAAACCATGGTTGGGTTAAACCTAACCATGGCTAGCTTACTACGAAAATACCCACAGCTGCTCCCCTCCTCTTCCTCTCATTATTTTCAAAACTCTTCACATTCTCCTGTAATTCATAATTCAACCTATACCCATCAAAGCTCCCATCATCAACCCCCTCTTCCTCCTCATTCTCCTCTCTAATCAAAGTGGGTTGACCTCCAATCAAAGGATTAGCTTCAAGGGGCATCAAAATCTTTGACTCATAAAAAATTGAGGGGAGAAGAAGAAAGGGGAACATGTTTGGATTCTTCTAAACAAGCTGGGTGTGGTTTTGGAGGAGCATGGCATTAAATGTGCACCCAAGTGATGGCAACTGTTGGATAATTAGAGTTCGAGATTTACACCCAGATCCAACGGTTGACATTCTTTGGATGCACACTTAATGCCATGAGTCGTCCCCACCTGATACTTTCTCTATTAAGTAAGGGTCGTAAATGTCAATTTATGGATGGGGTTAAATATAACAAAAATATTCCCCTCATTTATAACCCCCAACTAACCATAGGGACTTCTATCAACACAATATGAAGATTTGAGAGACTAATATCAAAATATAAAAATTTGAGGGACTAATATCAAATTACTAAATATTTAAGGGATTAAAATCAAAAAACCCCATAACTATATCACCCAAGGGTAAAATCAGCGACATGATGCACCAACTAATTTCCTGTGCCAAAATGCAACATCAGCTGAACAACTAATTAAAAATACTTACCATTGAAAAAAAACTAATTAAAAGACATGAGAAAAATGCACATGTATGCATCAACTTATGTTTCAAATATTCAAAAAAGATAGTACAAAGCTCAATCATATGTCCAAGTGACTATGAATCGAAAATGCATAAGATACTTAAGAAGTAAAGTTAAATGGAATTAAAAGAAAAACCAAGATTTCAAGTGGAAAGATGATGTCCAGGTTTGTGATGTTAATTTAGATACATTACACATAAGTACCTTTGCTTAATGGAGGTAGCCATTTCTACAGTTTGTGCCGTGACAGAAACCACTAGCAAACATAAGCATACAGCATCAGTATAAACGTTAAAGGAAGATAACTGAGCTCAGACTTTGTTCTTGTATCTATTCTTTGCTATTCCAGAAAGATGGAAGATCTCAGAGCTGAGATAAATACAATGTCATCAGCGCTTCAACCATCATAAACAAAAAAAGTAAAACAAAATAAGGGTTGGTAATGTTCATTAATTTAGTTTAAACAAATAAATTAGCTTTATGGAGTCGTACACTACAGTTTGTGCAGTAACGATAAAAACAACTAGCAAATATTAGCAGCGAACAAGAGTTAAAGCGGTTACTGATGGTAATCGAGCTCAGGCATTGTTCTTGATCAGTCTATTCTTTGATATTCCAAAAGAATGGAATATCTAATAGAGCTCGGATTAAATCAATATCATCATAACATCAACCATGATAAACAAAACAAAATTAAATAAAGGGTTATTTCACAAGAACCACCTTTAAGATACGGAGGGGGAAAAAACCTTTAAAGTTCAATTAATATAGAATCCACCTTTTTAGGGTTCCAGTTGCAATCAACCATCTCCACCTTTTATTATTTAATGAAATTTCGATTGAAATTCCTAGAATACCCTTCAAATACACAGGGCACGTCTATGGTATTCAATTTTCTAATTTGATGGGTCTGGACTTCAAGAGACAATTTGTAACAAATGTACCAAACCTATTCCTTTTTTGTATTTGTATAATTTGCAAGGTTATCCCATTTAGGACACTGAATGGGTTCGATCTTCTACACCCAGATGCAGTTAACCTTTTTGCATCGGGCTTTATTCATGAATATCAAATCAAGAACCAAATCTAGCAAATTTTAAGGTAAATTTTAAGGGGATGAATATAAGATGTATCAGGATCTTTGCATGAATGTTCTTTGAATAGATAGATATCATTAAATTGAATGTGAATATTTGGGGAATGAACATTTCAACCAAATGCACTGAACCACTTTCTTAAATCAATTATAAATAGAAGAGGCATAGAATATAATTTCTCACAACAAAATGATATGGAATATTGTAGTTCTTCTTTTTATGATGGAGAGAGAGCACGGGGCTTCTTGTGCCTTGTTGGATGGTACAACTAGCTCTCATGATAATATACTAGAGGCACAGAGGCCGATCCCAAACGAACTTCCTACAGTTCACAATGCAGGTAAGAATCTCAGTTTTAATCTATTTTACCTTCTTTTCATCTAACTTTGGTTGTTACCATCTGGTACATATGGGTATTCTTAATTTCAGTTTTATGCATACATATGTAAGAGTATATAAATACATTTATTATATGCTATATGTAGAGAACTCATAATAAATTCAATATATGTTTTTTTAATATTCTTATGTCTTTCCTTGTCTCGGATAAAAAATAAAATTAATCAGAAGCTAATCAAAAAGTTTTAAAGATAATTTTATGCAACAGAAAAAATGAATGGTCCAGAAGAGGATTTGTGGAAACAATCATGAAGGAGTAAATTATAGATTAGCCATATGGTTTTGATATAAATTCTTGTTAAATAGTCAATCAGCAAATACAAGAACTTTGACATGTATATTTTTTGTTCATCTTCAACTTAGAAACCGAAATCATTTCTTAGTACATATCTTCTACTTCGACAACAATAGAGTTTTTTCTATCCTAATATGATTAATTGGAATCTATGTTGTACGCAAGTGTGAATTGTAATCACCAAAATTGATTATGGATACCAAATTTGTTAAGTTTCATGACAGTTCTCATCACCTTTATTTTTATTTCTACTAAAAGAAGTAAGTACATCCAATATTTTACATTTCCTTAACTCGTTATATCTTTTGAATGCAGAATCTAATGTTCAGTAGTTTTGGCACTACGAATGGCATTCTGCACAAGAGCTTATTGAGAAGACCCCAGCATTTCAAAGAAGAGTGAGCCTAAAAAATATTTTCATGCTTTTTTTAAAAATATTTTCATGCTTATTCAGTAGTTTTTGCTCTTTTTGTATTTGCGTATTTTGACATTTTTGTTTATGCAAATGACATCAGGAGGGGGGAAAGTAAACAGCAGATCGGACACAAAAATGAAGTGCAAGACTGTATAATTAGAGAAGAAAGAAAAAGAGAAAGCAACAACAATCCATTATAGAAAAGGGTGGAGTTGGATTGTACAAAGTCCTTATTGCGGTTTTTGCTCAAAAAGGAAACAAATTAATACCAAATTTATACATGTACAATTGATTATTTACATAAAGTTTACTCAATGCATTGTATGAACTTATTTGGTTATGACTATGTTATAATCTCGTACAACTTTTACTAGAGTTCTTGACGCTCAAGGTGGGAATCGTGGGACAGATGTATATAGTTTATGTTTTGTTCCATCATTTCTCTATGAACAATTAGGATAGAAAGATGAGAATATCTAAGTAGAGAAGACCATGAGAGCATACAAATTTCATATGCGCAAATGATAGAAATTTTGCATGGTAATAATTTGACAATTACTACCCAAAAAAGTTAATTTATTAATATATTTTTATCCAAAATCAAATCATCCTAAACTATCTTATCCCTCTATGGTGAAGTTTCCATAAAACTCAATTAAGACCTCAAACTAATACTCTGATTTGTATCTTAAAGCAACATTTACGCTTAGGCCAATGAAGTATGTATCTACTGCACTACTCCAATGTGATACAAACTAATGTGATTGTGCACCTAACTCTTAACAATGCAACATAAATACAAATCCATCTATTTATTGAAGTATTGCATCTGAATATCGAATGTTCTAACAGCAAGATTTAGAAGTTGTGTTATGGATCAGAAATAATTATTGTAAAAGTGATTGTACATCTAGTAAAAGATCATTCTTGAAAAAAAATAGTCGTTTAGAAGAAGGGAAGTTGAACATAGGACAGCTCACAACAATTTATTCATATACCCCACATGCCTACGCTGAATCATAGCAAAAAGAACTCAGAGACCAAAGTAAAACTATGTAAGAAATTTCAGATGCCATAATTCATTCTAATTGTTATTACCAAACAATATGTTTGCGCCAAAATTCATTCTACCATATCGACGTTTTGATTCATCTCAAATACTGGTTTAACCATCAGATTTGACTTTGAACATCATTTTATCTTCTGCCAAATTTAGATATGTATTCTTAATGCCGCCATTTAAATGTATTGATGATTTGGATTGTAGAGGACTGGATGTAGGATAAGCAATTTAAGCCAAAACTCAATTGTGTTTAATTTCATAATTTGATACGATTGAACTTCATAAGACAATTTCTAACTAAATGGAACCGATCCATTCCCCCATTTCAATTCTATAATTGGTAAGATTATCCCATTGTGAGTACTGAACAGGTTAACAACCAAATCACATAAAATTGAATGTTAAGATTTGGAGAGATGATAGGATGTACCCAGATATAGATACAAGAATGTAATCTGAAAAATTAAATACTAACAAATTAAATGTGAAAAAATGGGGAATGAACTATTTGAGCAAGTACATTGAACCATTTTCTAAAATCAATTATAATAGGCACAAAGATATTTTTCACAACAACATGATACAAAATGTTGAAATTATTTTTCTTATAGAGAGAAAGCCAAAGAGGTAACACTTACCTGATAATGATGAGATAGCTTCTTTTGAAGATATTATCCTAGAGGCAGAGAGCCCAATCTCGTCATATGCTTCTGGTTGTACAATGTGAAGATAAGAATTTTAGTCTCAACCTATTTTACCTTCTTTTCTTCTATTTTTCGCAGTTATCATTTTCTATATATGATTATTTTGATTCAGTTTCATATATTCATATGAAAGAGTGTACATTCACATAAATAAGCATTAGATATTCTATCTACAAATCTTCTGATTTAAAATACATTTCTTCTAATTATCTTCTGAATTTTTATTTCTTGGAGAAAATAAAACTAATCTGCATGCAATTTGAAAATTCAAATTTAATTTTATGCAACAGCCAAAATTTCAATAACCAAGAAGTAGCACGACCGTTTTGTGGAGCTTAAAAGTTGAGAAAGCAAAAAATAATCAGTCTTTAAACACATCTTCAATATGCTTTTGTTGCATTCAAGTTCAATTTATAAACTAACAATTATTACTTAGTACATACCTTCTACTTTTATAACATCAAAATTTTTTTGTGTAAATGTCTATATCAAGAGTCTGTGTTGTACATGAGTGATTAACGTGATGTCATACATGAGTGATTAACGTGATGCAAGCCAAAATGGATTACAGATACAAGATTTGATAAATTTCATGATAGTTTTCGTCTTTTTTCGATTTTTTCTTTTTTTTTTACTAAAAATAGGCTACATATGTTTTATAAAACATTCAGTTTTTTTATTCTTTTAACTTGTTACTTCTTTCAAATGCAGATGTTATCATTCCATAGCTTTGATGCTGTGAATGGTGCTTTGAACAAGAGCTAGTTGAAAAAACCAATATATAAAAAGTAAGGTAAGACTTGCAAACATTTATCTAGTGTTTTAGCTTCAAATTCCATATTACCTCTTTTTTATGTCAGTTCATTGTTTTAGTTTTCCATTGTTTGGCCTTCTTTTCAGGTGGCATCATGGGTTCACCTGGAATGATCTTGGCAAAGATCAACTCGCACCAGCAATTTCCCTGTCACGTAAAAAATTTCATTAAAATCTAACTCATTGATGACAAGGAACATTGATCATAAGAGATAGTAGACCTAATAAGGGAAAAAAGCCAAAGAAACAAAATAAGGAATAATAACCCATCCAGTTCAATAGAATAAGCTGGAAAAGAGTAGGATTGGATTGTAAAATGTCCTACTTGTAGCCTTTGTTCAAAAAGAAAAGGACTCAAATTTCTACAAAAACCATTTATTGCACAATAGCAATATGTTGTCATTATTTATAAATATAAATTGTATTCTAAACGTAAAGCTCACACGCTAAATTTAAAGTGAACTTAATAACTTATACAGCATGAAGTTGCTAGAAATCATTTGTACAATGTCTTTTATCCTACTACGACTTTGAAGTTCAAGATCATACATATGAATGTTCGTTTTTTATTTCCATCTGTCCTTTTAGTATGAACAATTGAGATTATTAACATAATTAACTTCCAGGTTCTAAATAGATTTGATTATGTGAAGATCCAAATCCCACACGCTCAAAAGGCAAAAATGTGATCCGATACTATATTTGATTATGTTTGACGCAAACAACCTCAACTCTACTTTCATGACTTTGTGTCACAACTCAAGTAAAGGCATCAAACTCTAAGTGCACTGTCTGATGAATGTCTTGGTCAAGTTGCGTAATTTTATTAATAAGAGAATCAATAATCTAATTTGATGCTTTTCTCAATGAAATATGTATTTCTTACTACAGTAATAAATCTATTCCAATGTACCAAAGAAGTGAAAGTATGAGTGCTTAGGTCCACAAGATAACTTATGCACCAAATAAGTAATTATTGGATATGTATATTAATCTTCAAACTTCCTTGTCTTATCCAAGTTTAGTCATCCTTGATATAACATTAATCTAGTAGACAGAAACCAATGGATATTTTCCCCAAATATGAATATTGAAACTGTAACGTAACAAGATAAGTCAACGTAGAAGAAACAGTTCATCTATCAACAAAAGTACTTATTTAAATACTTAATTAAGGTTAAGATTTAGAACCTCCTAGAGTAAAAGTGTATTGCTATAGATCAGTATTGTTAGGACTGAGTTCGTACGTATCCGTACAATGGACTCAGTTTGATGAATAACAAACATTCATATTGATCTAATATGCGCTTGAGATGTATATAGGTCAAAAAGTTAGAATCAAGTTTGGAAGTAAAAGTGTAAGAAACAAGTCAAGATCAGCAAATCAGGATCTTACTCATCGATGAGGGGTCACACTCATCAATAAGCATGAGTTCGTCGATGAGGAGGTCAAGTCCATCGATGCACAAAGGGGTCACAGAAAGCAAAAATCGATTACAGGGTCCACTCATCAATAAGGAACTGGCTCATCAATGAACCTAGAGCTGGGCTCATTGATGAGCCAACCTGCTCATCGATGTGTGGTGTCTGATTTTCAGAATTCTATTTGATTTGGATTCAATCTGAACCTTTCGTTCCTGAGGCTATATACACTCTTTTATCTTGTTGTTTGTTAGAGATTCCTAGCCTAATTCACAGAGAAAAGGATAGTAAGATAGAGAGAGAGCTAAGGTTTTTTTGGGTAAAAACTCTTGCTCAAACTTCTCAATTTGCATCATTGACGTTGTTCTTCATCATCTCATCATCAACCAACGAGGAGTGTTGTCCTTAGACTTCATTATCATCAGTATTCTTGCAGAGCTTCGCTTATGTCATCAAGAAGAACGGTTTGCAAAGTTAAAAGGGTTGAAAGATTGTTTTATTTAGGCATAACGATATTGTTTTTGTTTCAGCGCAAAAGGGAAAAGAGATTGTCACTGACGATTCAAAGGTTCCCAAGGATGCAAATAACATTCCAGAGGAGGATGGCTTAGTTGCCTTATGAAAGATTATTTTTAGAAGGATGTTGAGTTTGTTTTGTAGGATTTATTAAAGCTCATGATTTGGAAGTGTTTGTCCATTTGTTTTTGTTTAGACTCATAAGATTTTGTTTCAAACTTCATGTATATAATGCATATAATACTTTTGGAAAGGTTATTACGCATACCTAACTAGTGATTGTCAAGAAATATTGATAGTATAATTTGGCATTTGCAAATGTGTGATGTTATGTTTGAAAATTTTAATGATTCTAATTATTTATATCATTATGACTGTTTTCTAGTTATAAAATATGAAAATAATTACTAAATGAAATAACCTACACTATGTGTTACGTTTTTGTGTATTTTTTCTTTAACCATTAACAAGAGGTAAGAGTATTATGTTATGTGTTATCATTATTTTCAATATTAACTCCGCCAGTGTTGTGCTTTGTTCTATTGTCAATACTGTCTGTCCCAAACTAAGATAAAGGAGAGTTGCATTAGGTAGCCGACAGCCAACGTAAAACATAGTCGGATCAACATGACATGAATCCTATAGAATATTCGTTGGGGCGTCCCCACCACGACGCGTTGCATTGTTGCCACCCCAATGCAAAGAACTTGGTTGGAAGCAATCAAGAAAGATATGATTATGCTTAGCGTAACGGAGGAGATGACCCACAATAGAGCAGAATGGAAGAATAGGATTCATATAGCTGACCCCAAACATTTGAGATAGAGGCTTTGTTGTTGTTGTTGTTGTTACTTAAAGAGAGTTGGACATGTGTAGTAGGAGGCAGATAGTTCTCCCCTCACCACTGTTTACTTAAGAACTAAGAAAAGGAGAATAAAAAAAAGGAAGAAAAAGAAATCTGGAGAGGCTACAGAAGGAGAATTTAAAAAAAAGAAAGATCTGGTGCAGCTGCAGAAAGTTCAAAAAATAAAGAAGAAGAGAAGAAGAGAGAAAGAAAATTAAAAGAAAAAGAAGGAACCAGGGATCAGTTAAGGAAATCTAAGAACTTGATTACTCTTTTGATCTCTTCCATTGCCAAATAAGTTATATGTGTCCAAGTGGAGATACTCTATGCTGTAGATAGTAGTCCAAGCTTGTGTACAGTTCACCTGAACCATAGGCATGTGTCTGACTTCAAATTGATCCTTTCTACCTAAGCAAGAGCCAATCCATGAGCCTTTAATAGCGAGCTGCAGTAGGAAATCTTAAGACAGCAGTTCAAGCCTTCGCTTGATCCCTTGTAACATCAAGTTTTTCCACTAGTTTCAGTTTAGGTGATGTCAATCTAAATATCAATCTACATTTTATTTTATTTTTGGTAACCCAGCCCAGAATCGAACCCAAAACCATGGCGGCCATATTGAACCTTAGTTGAACTACATATAGAACCAGACACTGATTGAAAGCTTTGTTCTATTCCATAGCAAAACAACCTACTGTTTCTAGCTTTCACCAGTCATTATTATTTAAGAGGAATGAAAACAAAGAGAAAGAAGCAAAGGAGGTACAGAAATGATAGGGTAAGGATGTAAGCATGGATTAGTAATGACTGCCGATTGTTCTCCCAAAAACAAACTGTTTTTGTCTAACATACTAAGTTGCATAGATACGGGTACAAATGCAGGTGCGGGTGCAGGTATGGGTACGGGACATGGCAAATTTGTAAAAGATTGGGTACGGGGACACTGCTGAATATGTGTGTGTGTGTGTGTGTGTGTAAACTGAAATTAACAATTTAAATTAAAACCAACAACTATTTCATGTCTCCAACTCTTTATTTTCATGTTCTTTGTTATTACATTTAACCTTGTTTTCAAATTCCCAAATGAGGAAACAAATCTCTTTGACACCTATACCTTTTGTGTTTCACAAAAGTAAAAAAATTCAAACTCCACGCGCTACTGTCAAGTCCAACAAGAAAAAGACAAAAGTTATCATGGTCAAAAATCCTTACTTTACACCCATGTAACATGATGTCATCTTCCACTTACATTAAAAAATTAAGAAAAAAGATAAAGGAATGCTTCATCTTTCCCTCTCCTCCATACAACGGAAGCAACAAGTGAACCCATGCCTTTCTCAAAAGATTTTTTTTTTTTGAACCCATCTGTGTCCAAGACGTTTGGGTACGCAGCCATACCCAAAACGTGTCGGACACAAGTACAGCACAAAAATTGCCGTGTCCGGGTAACACAGCTGACATATGAATATTTAGGACTCAGACCTAGATGTTACAACCATTAGCATGTTTAGGGTGTTTAGTGTTGTTTTGCCCGGTTAAAATTCTTTAAGCACCTATTCATAAGTACTTCTCAGGGATAAGTTCAGGCGCATAATTATCAAAAGGAAGTGAAATGGAAGCGAAATACAGAGACATTTGAGTTGAAAAACGAAAGAATATGACGTACAAGAAATTTAATTGTAGTTGTTCAAATCCATTTGAAACTACAAAAGTTAAATTACCCTAGACTACCAAAGGATTAGGGCAATATTGCTTATTGTATAAGTGTAACCTAGAGATTTGAGTGGAATTTGATATTTGATGTGTATTTGTACTAGGAAAGCACAATACGAGTTATAGGTGACAATTGAAGGACTACACAATTTGGAATTTGCAAAGGACCGGTAAGTGGGATCATATTCTTTAATTTATGTTATACTCATTTTCTTTTACATGAGAATTACATATGTCATGGTTATGCAAGCATGAGATTTATATTAATGAAATTATGCAAGATATTTTATGTGTGTTGTAGTTTTGAGTTAATTCATGTAGATATTGTCATATTAGATGGTTGATTGTGGTTTGATAAGGGGTTTGGTTGAATGGTATTTCACTCATGTTGAGATACATGTTGCATAGTTTGTTTGCCAATGGTGTTCACCAATGGTGTTCACCAAGAAACTAAGTCAATCACAGGCCTATCAACCATTAGATGGTTGATTTTGTCGTTGTTTGCTACACATGATAAGGGGCTTGGTTGAATGATATTTCACTCATGTTGAGAAATATGTTGCATTGTTTGTTAGCCAATTGTGTTCACCAAGAAACTAAGTCAGTCACAGGCCTATTAAGGCAGATCAGCGCTATAGACAGTCAAGACCAAGCAAATTGCTATTGTAGGCAGTTGGTTAAGGCATAAAAGGCATAGCGTCACGGTAGACAGCTTTTCTAGGTATATCGCTCTATTAGGCAGTCTAGTTGCCAAAACATGGTGTGAAATTGCTCAATTTCTATGCATAATTTCCTTGCTTTAACAAAGTTTACAAACATCTCTTCAAATCAAGTTTTGTATTTTATGATATGCATGGTTTTATTTACATAAATTATTGAATATGTACCACTCTCACCCCAAATATAAATAACATTTCAGATGAGCATGATAAAGAGAATTGAGGCAAGAGGGATTTGAGGATATGGACAAGATCGTTGGTCACAATCAATCTCCTAGCTAGTATGTTGGTAATCGAATGGACCCTTAGAAGAAATTTTGTAATATTTAGAGTGTGGCTTCTAATGGGAAGTTCGGCGAGCGATACACAATGTACTTTTGATGATATACATGAGTTATGGCTAGTTCGTTGAACGTATAAATCAACAATGTAAGTGTAATTCAAATTTGATGAAAATATTGGACTTAGGCGTCGCATGTCCTCTTGATAAGAGGGTTTGTGGTCAACTATCACGTATATTGGTTTATTATCATTTTGATTAATATATTTTTGCTGATTTGGGGTGTGACATAACCAATAACAAGAAAACAAATAGACCAGAAGAAGAGAAGTCAAGGTTAAGAAGAACGAGAAAAAAAATAAATGTTAGCCATTAGTTTTCGTATGATTGCTTGTTAAATGAGTATATATATATAAAGAATGAGAAAGAGAGAAAAATAAATGTTAGCCATATGTTTTTGTATAATTGCTTGTTAAATGATGATATAATAATACACTTTCAGTATGTTCTTTTTTTCTCCATTCAAGTTCAGTTACAAACTAACTTTTATAACAGCAAAACTTTTTTCTGCAAATATCTTTAATGGAGTTTAGAATACATGAATGTGAAACGTGATAAAGGCCAAATTTAATAGCAAATATAAACTTTGATAAGTTCACGTTAGTTTTCATGTCTTGAGAATTTGTTTTTTCTTTTATATTTTACAAATGGGCTACATATGTTTCATTAAACATTCAATCTTTTTAATTCTCTTTGTTACTTCTTCCAAATGCAGGTGTTGACATTCAATATCTTCAATACTACGACCGGTGCTCTGTGCGAGAATTAGCTCAAAAAGCCCGAAGCTTGAAAATAAGGTAAAACTCACAAATACTCCCATAAGTTTTTAGCTTCAAATTTTTTTATATTACTCGTTTTTGTGCAAATTCATATTTAATTTTTTTCTCATTGCTTAAAAGGTTTTGTTTGTACAGGCATCATAATGGGCGTACCTAGAGCAACCTTGGCACCATTCAACTTTGCACCAGCAATGTCCCCATCACATGAAAACAGTGTCAGTAAGATCTAACTCATCGATGAAAGGGAAGCTTGGATCATGACAATCATAGATCCGAAGGCGGAAAAAGAAGAAAAGGGACGAGGAATACTAATCTGTATAGTTCAACAAAAACAAAAGTAGTATTGGATCATCAAAAGACTCAAATTTTAATTGTCTTCTTTGTTAAAAAAAAAAGAAACAATTGTTACAAAATTGAAAAACCATATGTTGTAATGATTTGTAGAAGTAAATTGCATTATTAATGTAAAGTTCACCTGCTAAATTTACAGTGAATTTATACAACATGAAGCAGCAATAAATTCTTGTGCAGCACTATCCTTAATCTGTTACCAATGTTCATGGTGGCACATAAGAATGCTTATACGTTTATTTTCATGTGTCATTTTAATATGAACAAGTGCGGTAGAGAGATGACTTAACGGTGGTTTCCAAATAGATGAGACCATAGGATAATTCAAATTCCATCACACACGGGTAGAAATGCAAGTGGCCCAATGCTATCTTTGATGATGTTTGATCCAAACTACCTCAAACTCTAAGATAACTCCCTCCACTATAACTTTCATCAATTTACTTCAGTGTCAACCCTTACGTACATATTTGAAGTATGTATTGGTGAAAAATATTATAAAATTTATGGATAAGAGAACCATTGTCTTGTGTGATGTCTTTCTCAGGGAAATATTTATTCTTACTCTGATCTAATAGATGTCTACTCTATTCTAATGTAGCATAAACTAATGTGATTGTAATACATGTCAGGTTTTGTTCCTAGAAACTACCTTTAAAATATGGTAATTATACAAAAACCATCTTTCAACTCAATTTATACATAAACCACCTTTAAAGTGGGTGTTTATTGTAATTGACTACCTCCCAATCAAATTTTCACTAAGGGGCTGTTTGGTTCAATTTGTATAAAAAAAGGAAAAGGAAAAGTGCTCAAATTTTGATTTCCTTGTATTTCTATAAAATTCGTAGGAAAAGTTTATAGAACTCAAGGAGTACTTTTTTTGGCTATTTCTTTGTTTGGTTCAAAGCATCAAAAAGTTCCTAACTATATAGAAAATAGGTTGTTTTCTTTTTCTTTTGTTTGGCTGGATATCACTTTATAGAAAATAGGTTTCTAACAATGCTCATGGGAATCACATGAGGGGTGGTACGGATGTACTTAATTATTTTTTTAATATAAATGTCAGATTTCTAGGCAATTTCCTCTCATTTGGAAAGGAAGTTGATTTCTATAAAATAATCCACTTTTCCCTACTTCATAGAAAATATTTCTATAAATTGTTTTGAACCAAACATAGTTTATAGAAATCTAGAGAAATCTATTATTTATAAAAATGCCATTGTCAGGTATTTTCCCAAAACGTTTCTATAAAATGGATGAACCAAACACCCCCTAAAAATAGGATAATAAGCTTAACAAGTTCAAGTTCAAAGTACGTGAATTGTACCCTAACATGACCTAAACATTAAAAAAATAAGTCATGTTTCCTGAATGTGAGTTTTTAAGGGTAATTTTGGATTTTTAGTGAAGTTTTGATTGGAAGGTGGTTGATTGCAACAAAACCCCACTCTAAAGGTGGTTTATATATAAGTTGAAATTGAAAGGTGATTTTCATATAATTATCCTATTTTTAGGTGGTTTTTAGGGAAAAAACCCCTACTTGACAATTCAAACTAGAGATGCTATTTATCTACTACTTTTCTCAGACATAAAATTTCTAATTATGACAAATTTCTAGTTATGATCAAATTTTAGAACTTTCTACTGTACACTCTTTAGAATTTAAATAAAGCATAATTGCATATAACTATCAAAGACCAGGGAAAACTCATCTTTACAAACTATTAGTTACTGGATAACAAAAACATACAGAGACCACCAAAGTAAAACAATGTAAAAAAACAAAATTGCTCTTTATTTGTGGTTTATGTGAATAAGAAGAAAGAAATGGCATCTCTAAACTAGATGGTTCCCTAATTGCAATATGTGTTCTTACTCCAATGTAACAAATACCTACTTAATATAAAATGAAGTGAAGTATTTTATGTACCTATATTAATGATGCGTTAAAAAATATTTTTTTGGATCAGTATATTAATCTTCCAATTTATCTGTATTGTACTAATCCAGTGGTAAAAACCACTGGATACTTAAACTAATACGATCGTAAATACAACTCGACAATTCAACATAGAAGATAAAGTTCATCAATCAACTAAAATATTGAAATTTAAATACTTAATCAAGATCAAGATTTAGAACCTCCTAGTGTAAGAGTCTACATCTATAGACAAATATAATTGCTATAAAAAGCAGAAAAACTCATCCCTAACAGTTACCTACTAGAGTGAATTTAAATCTATAAAAATCTATATTCAACCAAATAACAGGTGACATAACAAAAATATTTAGAGACCAAAAAGGTAAAACTATGTAAAGTGTTACTGTTCACTCACAATTTTTATGAATACGAAGACAGAAAGAACATTTCTAAACTCGATGTTTTCCTATTTGTAGCATGAAATCCATCATTTGCATCCCCAATAGTAATTACCAAAACATTATGTGCATGCCATCCATGGATCATACTGATGTTTTGCCATACTTCATATGATTATCAAATATTTTGTTTAGCCTTTAGACTTGATTATGAGCAGTACATTGTATGATTGTCACCAATGTTAGATGTGTACTATTGAAACCGGCAGTTACGATCCAAATGTATATATGATTTCGGCTGTAAAAGACTAGATGTACAATAAGCAATCTTCCTTTCCTAATTTAACGGGATTGTGCTTTATTAAACAATTTGTAACTAGATGGAGCTGATCCATTCCCCTTGTCATTTCTATGATTGCTATGATTGGTAACATTATCCCATTGTGGACACAGAATAGCAACATATACGTCTAGAGAGGCTTAACCTTCTTCATTAAGCTTTATTCATGAATATCATTTTAATGACCAAATCGCGTGCATTTTAATGTTAAGATTTGGGGATGAATAAAGGATGGAGTAAGATATAGAAACATGAACATAATTTGAATATAAGATACTATCAAACTAAAGGTGAAGATTTGGGAAATGAACATTTCAAACAAGTGAACAAACAAGTACATTGGCCCAATATCTTAAATCAACTATAAATAAGAGATGAAGGATAAGATATTTCTTGAAACAAAGATATGAAATAGCAAAAAAGTAACAGGTCACTCATACCTCATCACAATGCTACAACTCATTTCTTTGAAAATACAATCTTAAAGGCAAAGAGACCGATCCCAATTTACTATTTTGGCTCTTTAATGTGCACATAAGAATTTCAATATTAATCTATTTTACCATTTTTTCATCAAACTTTGGATGTTATCATCTTTTATGGATTATTACTTTCAAGTTTCAATTTCATATATTCATATGCAAGAGTATACATATATCCACATAAAATATAGATTAGATGTTATATATAATATAGATCTTCTAATTACTTAAGAATAATTTCTTATTACTATTTTCTGAATTTTTTTTTTCTTGAAAAAACTAAAACCCAACCTTTTGCAATTTAATTTTCGAAAATATGCAATGCAGAAAAAGAAAAAGAATAGGCCCCAAGAAGAGCAATCATTATGCCGAGGTTAAAAAGAATTATGAAAGAGAGAAAAGTAAATGTAACCATTTGATTTCAGTATAAATCGTGCTACATGGTCCATGAGTAATCCAAGAATAACTCTAATATGCATTTTCTTCAAGTTCAATTTCCAAAAAAGTAATTCTTTCTTATAGCAAATCTTCTACCCCTATAACAGCAGGAACATTTTTCACATCCCAATATATTTTATAAGAGTTTATATTGTGTGATGCATGCCTTAATTGATTACAGATACGAGTGTGACATGTTTCATGATAGTTTTCAACTAATTAATTCTTTTTCTTCTTTGCTTTACTGAAAAAGTATGTATATCCAATTTTTTCATTCATTTTAACATGCTATCTTTCAAATGTAGATGCTATCAATCAGTAGCTTTGACGCTACAAATGGCGTTCTACATGAGAGCTTGCTGAGAAAACCAAAAGGTCAAGAATGAGGTAAGGCTTACAAATATTTTCAAATTTTTATTTCAAAAATTGTTTATCACCTTTTTACTTCAAATGAATATTTTGCTTTTTTCGCATTTGGTTGTTTTTGACATTTTTGTTTATACAGATGACATCAAGAGGGGAAAAAGGAAATAGCAGATCCGGTAAAATAATGAAGTGGAAGAATGTAAAATGAGAGATCCTAGACCCACAAGGAGGAAAAGAAAAAAGGAAAAAGAGGAAGCAACACCAATCCACTAGTTCGATGCAAAAAGAATAGTGTTGGATTGTAAAAAGTTCTAATTGCATCATTTGTTCAAAAAGAAACAAATTTCTAAAAATTTTGTGACTGTAAATTGCATTATTATGTAATGTAGACTCGCTGAATTTAATTGAATGTATTCAGTATGCATTGTTTCAAGGTGGCACATATGCTTTTCTTTTCTTTTCTTTTCTTTTCTTTTTTTTTTTTTTTTTTTTTTTTTTTTTTTTTTTTTTTTGTGTCTATCATTTCCCCATGAACAATAAGGATAGAAAGATGAGTATATCTAACTATCTAAGTAGAGGAAATCATCAGAGAATATAAATTTTATAGGCTTAATTGCACTTACTTATATACCCTCACTTATTTCCGATAGCTCTTATATGCCCTAAAGTTTCTAAACTTTGCACTTATATACCCTCACTTATTTTTGCAGCACTTATATGCCCTAAAGTTTTAAAACGCGCACTTAAATATCCTAAAATTTTAAAAGTTAAAACTTGCACTTAAATACCTAGCTTATGCAAACTTGAGGGTATTTAAGTGCAGGTTTAAGAAACTTTAAGATATTTAAGTGTTAGTTTTAAAACTTTACGGTATCTAAGTGTACATTTTTAAAACTTTAGGGTATATAAGTGTTGCTAAAACAAGTGAGGGTATAAGTGCAAGTTTTAGAAACTATTGGGTATCTCAATGCTGCCAAAAACAAGTGTGTGTAAGCGCGAAATAGGGGAAACCATAGGGTATTTAAGCGCACTTAAGTGCACAAAAATGACAAAAATGTCCTATGATAATAATTTGTGGTGAGAGTTATCCAAGATAATATTGTTTATATTTTTTTATCCAAAATCAAATCGTCCTCAAATTCTCTTATCCCTCTATGATGAATTTCACATCAAAACTCAATTTAGTCCTCAAGCTAACAATCAAATTTGATTCCTTAAAGCAACAATTACTCTAAATCTAGCCTTATTGTATCACTATACTCAAATGTGACCGATACAAAATAATGTGCTTGTGAACATAACTATTAAGTTATTAACAATGCAACATAAAAGAGAAAGTTCATCTATCCATTAAAATTTTTGCATCTAATATAGTAATGTCTAAGATCAAGATTTAGAAGTTATGGCCGAATATTAAAAATAATTATGGTAAAATTAATTGAATATCTAGAGCGAATCATTTGTAAAAACTAATTGTTTAGTATATGGGATTTACGTCTATGACAATTCACATAAGAGTTATTCATATAGGCGATGTGGGACTGATAGATCATAGCAAAAACAAGACCACGTAATATTATGTAAAATATTGCTCTTCACTTGCAGTTTATGAATACGAGGAAAGAAATAATCTTTCTAAATTTGATGGTTTCCAATTTGTAGAGTTGAACACGTCAGTCTGCAACCATAGCTATTATTATCAGAATATTATTTACCATAATTCATTTCATGGATCAGACCTTGATTCATGTCAAATATTATTTTAACAATTTTTAGATATGTACACTTGAATCCATCACTTATATATGACCCATAAGGACTGGACATAACTTGAGCCAAAACTCAATGGTGTTTAATCTCCTAATTTGGGAATGGGTTCATAAGACAATTGAACCAATCGTTCCCTTTTGTCATTTATATAATTGGTAACATTATGCCCCCCGGGTACTCAATCGGTTAATGTACATCCAGAGGGGCTTAACTGTGCACTAAGCTTTGTTCATGAATATAGAAAGAACAAAATTTTGTAGATATTGATGCTAAGATTTGGTGGATGAGTACAGAACATACTAAGATATAGGTACATGGATGTTATTTGAATGATTAGATCATATCAAATCAAATGCGATGATGCGAGGAATGAACATTTCAAATAAGTGCACTGCACCCATTTCTTAGCAAGTATAAATAGGAGATGAGGGAGAAGAAATTTCCATGCCAAAATGATATGGAATGCTGCTAGTATTTTTGTTATAGAAAGAAAGACGAGGAGGAGCCTACTCATGCTACGTGATCACACTACAAATAATTCCTTTAAAGATATTGCACTAGAGGCACATAGATCGATCCAGTTTTTCTACCATTATTATAAAATGTGCAGACAAGAATTTCTATCCCAATCTATTTTAGCTTCTTTTGCCCAAATTTCAATTGTTATCACCTTTAGATGGTTGTTTTCATTTTAAGTTTCACACATACATGAACAAAAATATTCATTTACACATATAAACACAGACTACATGCTTTATATAAAGAAAACAATTGTTTTATGTTTCTCATCTTTGCATTCTTTTTTCCTTTTCTTAGAAAATAAAACCAATCAGATGCTAATGTGATTGTTTAGTTTTGATTTTTGAATTTCTTAAAATAATGTTATGCAATGGCCAAAGAAAACTTAATGGCCAAAGAAGAGAAGGAGCAGATTCTTTGTAGCATAGGATCAAAGAAAAGCCTCCATAATCCCTTCCCAGGAGAGCAACCATAGTAAAAACAAATGAGATAGGGATACAATTTAAATTGTCATATGAATTTCGTATAAATTCTTGTACAGAAAACTATCGGTCTCTTAATTCATGTTCAAATATACAAGATTACTTAGCACGTGTCTTCTACGTTTTATTAGCAGAATATATCTTTACTTTTATATTAGAATTCTTTTATTTAGATGTACTTTTAAAGTCTGTTTGTACGTGTCTAATGTGATGCAAGCCTCACATTTTAGATTCCTTTTTACCTTTTTGTTTAAAAGTAAAAGTAGGTTATATTGTTAAATCTTTCAAATACAGATGCTATCATTCCGTAATTTTGATACTACGGATAACGCTCTCCATTAGAGCATATCGAGAGAGCCAAAAGGTCCAAAGTAAGGCAAGGCATAAATACTATCATACTATTTTTAGTTTCAAAGTTTAAATTACATATTGTGCATTTTTTTTAACTTTTCTGTGCAGGTAACATAATGAGGATACTAAGAACGACCATTGGCAACTAAACACCAGCAATGACTTTAAAAAGGAGGGGGGGAGAGAGAGAGAGAGAGAGAGAGAGAGAGAGAGAGAGAATAAAATTCATTTGTGAAACGTTCAAATTTCAAATCTTATTAGTTGCAGAACAAAATTCTTACAAACTTTGTAAAAGTGATTGCATATTTATGTAAAGTTCACTCGCTAGAATTATATGCATTTATTGAGAATGATGTTGCTATAAATCCTTGTGCGGCATCTCTTTATTCTGTGAGAACTCTTGACATTCAAAGTGGACATATGGTTTGTACATATTTTGTTTTTGTCCAAACACAAAGCAGATTCTTAACTCTGCTTATCCGTCATTGATGGATTTTTACATCTAGAGTCAATTAAATCTTCAACTTATAGTCTACCTTGATTCCGTGAGGCAACACTTACTCTTTACTCCGGTGTAAAATGTATATATTCTACTCCAATGTAACACATATGTGATTGGGAACTCAACTCTTAACAATTCAGCATAAAAGAGAGAGTTCACATAAGAGAGAGAGTTCACCTGTCAATTGAAGCTTTTGCATCTAAACATACTAATTTCTAAGATCAAGATATAGAAAATATGAGCTAAAAATTAAAAATAATTGCCTGAAAAACTATTAAATATCTAGAAATCATTCCTAAAAACCAGTTGTGTAAAAGAAGGGAGTAGGGAGGGACAGCTCACATAAAGTTATTTATACAGGTGATATGGGACTGATAGACTGGAGAAAAAATATCAGAGATTCCAAAAAAAAAATGTAAAAGAAGAAACAAAATAACGTCTTTAAATTTGGTGGTTACTAATTTGTATTATTAAACCCATACATTTGCATCCCCAACAAACATTATGGTTGTGCCATAATTCACTCCACGGACCATACTAATGTTTAATTCATATCAAACTTCTTTTAACCCTCAGTTTTGATTCTGGAAAATAATGTTTGCTGCAAATTTAGATACATACTCTTGAAGCCATCAGTCATACTAGTATTGATGATTTCGACTGTAAGATTTAAATCTACGATAAGCAGCCTCTTTCTCCCTGAGCCAAAACAGAAGTTGTTTAATTTTCTAATTTGAGAGGATTGGGCTGCACAAGACAATTTGTAAACAAATGAAGCTAATCCATTCCCCTAGTCATTTCTATGATTGGTAAGATTGTCCCACTGTAAGCACTGAATGGTTCTTGCACATCCAGAAGAGCTTACCTTTGTGCATTAAGCTTTATTCATGAATATATTTAAGAACCAAATCATGTCTAATTTAATGTTAAGATTTTGGGCCATGAAGATAGGATGTATTAAGATGTAGATACATGAATGTTATTTGAATAATTAGATATTATCAAATTAAATGTGAATATGTGAGGACGAACATTAGGAACAAGTGCATTGGACTAAATTCTTATATTCAATAATAAATAGGAGATGGGTTGAAGATATTTCTCAAAACAGAATGATAAGGCATGTTGTATTTCTTCTTTTTCTTATGAAGAGAGAGCAAAAGGTTACTCATGATTATGCTATAGCTTCTTTTGAAAATATTACCCCAGAGGCACAGAGGCCGATCCCATTTGAGTCGTTTACTATACAATGTGCAGGTAATAGCTCCAATACTATCCTATTTTTACCTTCTTTTCATTTAATTTTGCCTCTTATCAACTTTCTTGTGTTATTACTTTATTTTTTTCAAGTTCATGCATTCATATGCAAGAGTATACAAAAACCAATATAAAACACAGACTAGATATTCTATATACAAACCTTCTAGTTATTTGAAAATACATTTCATATTCTTTTCTGATGATTTTCTAGTAAAAAAATAAAAACCCATCCAAATGCACTTTAAGTTTTAAAAATAAAATTATGCGACGACAAAAAGAGAATAGCAAAGAAGATAAGTAGTCATTTTGTGGAGGTTAACAATAATCGTGAAAATAAAAAGGTAGATGTTAGTATTTCATGAACTCTTGTTAAATAATCTGTCAAAAGATACAAGACATCTTCATTGTGTGTTTTTTCTATAATCAAGTTCAGTTACAAACTAATAAATATTTCTAAATACAAAACTTCTACTTCATAACAGAATATTCTCGCGCAAACGTCTTTACCATGTTGTCCATGAGTGTGTAGTCTGGTGGAAGCTAAATTTGATAATAAATGCATAATTTGATAAATTTCATGATAGTTTTCATCTCTTTAGATTTTTTTTCTTTTTCTTTTTATTTTACCAAAACAATGGGCTACATTGGTTTCATAAGTAACTCAATCTTTTTTTAAAAAATTTAACTTCTTTCAAACACAGATGCCGTTGTTTAGTAGCTTTGATGCTACGAATGGCGCTCTGCATGAGATAGCTAAAAAAGCATGAAGATTCAAAATAAGGTAAGACACACAAACATTTCCATGGTAATTTTTAAGTTCAAAGTTTATATCTAAACTCTAATGTTCAACTTTTTAATGTTTCATTGTTTGAGTCTTTAGGTTTGTGAAGGTGAACTTGTGAGCATAGTAAGAAGGCAGGAACAATAATCAACTACAACCAGCAACTTCCCCTTCAAAAGATGAAAAGAACAGAAAGAAGAGCCAGCGAGATCTAGTCCACTGTAAAGAGTAAGACCGATTTACCAGAGATCCTAATCCGAAAGAGGAAAAAGAAAGAAAAAGGAAAAGGGATACTAAAGTTCAATAGAAAAGAGATTGGAACATAAGATGTTTCAATGCAAATCCTAATGGTGGCCTTCTTTCAAGAAAAGGCACAAAAACTGTTACAATTTCCAGTTTCTTGTACACAATGAAACAACTCCCAATGAGAGTTAACAACTTGTAAAGTAAATTATATTATTAACGTAAGCATCGCTGACTAAATTTATAGTGAACTTATACTGCAATACGCTGCTAGAAATCCTTCGAAATGTCTCTTTGTCCTGTTATGTCTCCAAAGTTGAAGGTGGAAAACTGAAAGTTCATATTTAACTTTGATGATGTTTGATCCAAACTACCTCAGAATCTAAATAAACCCCTTCCACGATAATTCTCGCATCAAAACTCAACTAAGACATCAAACTAGTAGACTGCCTGATTCTGATCCTGCCCAATTTTTTGGTACGCGAAATCGATAGTCTAAAGATGATGCCTTTCGTAAAGCAATATCTACTCTGAGCTACACCACGCAGATGCAACACAAACTAATGTGATTGGATTATGATTCAGGAGCACATGGCAATTCAACATAGAAGAGAAAGTCAGTCTATCTAATTAACATCAAGACTTGGAATGATATAGCTAAGCATCTACATGAAAAAAAATTAACATATAACTATAAATCTTTATCTTGTGCGCGACAAAAAAAATGTTTTTAATTTTATAAAAAGATTACAACCTCAAATAACCAAATTACCTCCAACAAGCTAGGGTTTTCTCGGTGAAGATCGGAGAAGGACCTTGGGGATGGTGTTGCCGGGCTCTTTGGCGAGGTCGGCGTAGTTACGGCCGACGGCGGCGACCTTGGTGCCGAGTTCTAGAAGTTTCGCCATGGCCAAAGATCACGGGGGAGGTCAGATCAAAAGGACGCGATTTATATGCACTTCGGTCGCCCCGCAGTTTACACCATGTTTTATCTTTTGAGCCCCTACATTTTTTCCCCCGAGCCCAAAGTTTACACCACGTTCATTTTAGACACCAATATTTGATTTTCAACACTTTGGAACCCTCAAAGTCTTGTTCTTTACACTGATACCCATAGTTTGGACTATTAGGGTGCGTTTAGCAAACTCTTAAAACTGGGTCAGGACTGAACCAGGCCCGGCTTTGGGTTAATTTGTGATTGGCAAAAACCAGGTCAGTTTTGACCCAGTTCTTCTTAGGCTAAAAATAAGTCTTAAAACCAGTTTAGTGTTGGACCAGCACCCCCCGAGCCCAACTCTAAACTGGTTTAGAAAAGAACTGGGCCAGAATTGAACATGGCCTAACTTTTAGGTGATTGTCAAACACATCTTTAAGATTAAAAACGTGTAAATTTTAGGGTATGTGATTGTCAAACACATCTTTAAAATTAAAAACGTGTAAATTTTAGGGTATGAAAGTTAATAAAAATATGTAAAGTTTGGGGTGAAGTGTTGGAAAAAAGACTTTGGGTATCAAGGTTATAAAAAAAAGAGTTATAAACTTTAGTATAAAGTAAAATAAATGTAAATTTAGGAAGAGGCAACCATGGCACTTTTGGAGGCCAAAATCGAAACAATTTTTTAATTCTTTTTCTAGATTTTATGATCCTAAATTTTATGTCATAGAAAAACTAATGTAATGGAATTTAATTATACCAAAAAAAATATTAATTAATTACTAGCTTCTTTTCGATGTTTAGATAACTGAATGAGTAGTAATAGCAAGTTGATTGTAAATTATGGAAGTTTAAAGAGATTATTAGCGTAGCACTTGTTAAATATTTTGTAAAATAATAAGACGCTTTAAGATGAGACAAAGCAAGAAATCACATAAATCAACTCTTACTGTTCAATTTAGAGTTCGCTACCCTTTCAAAACAGATGCTTATCCTGTATATTTTTGACGCAGTTTCAGTTTCAAGTGAGATCTTGTCAAATACAGATGGAAGAAGTTCAAAATACGAGAAACCAAATGGGTTTTTTTTCATGCAGCTCCAGCACATTACACATAATAACATCCAACTCAAACATTTTTATTAAAAAAAACGTCATATGAGGGGGGAAAATGTGACTTAATGCACCTATTTCCTGTGGCAAAATGCGAGATCAAATGAACAACAAAGAAACTCTACAAAATACACATGTTTTCTAGCCACAAAAACTCGTGCATGCATTAATTGAATATTCAAATATCCTACGCCTAAAAGACTGAAATACAAAGTAGAAACGTTACATTGTCTCTCCTGAATTAACTAGAGTAATAAAGGTGTTGTGCGCAGCGGAAATTTCGGCAGCACCTCTGGTGCACAACAAGAGAATAAGATCACAATTAAATTCCCGTTTCTCTAAGAAAACAAGAATCTGAAGCACATATCTCAGCGAAGTGAGATATCTACTCTTCCTCTCAACAGTACTAGGACTGAATCAAGGGAACCTACAAGCTATTACAAATCAATTAAACAGACACGAATTTACGTGGTTCGGCAAATTGCCTACGTCCACGGGGCAATGAGGGAAAATCTACTATTAGAGAGAGAATACAAATAGGGTTTACAAATCTCACAAATAAAACTCTCTAATAATCTCTTAGATTTCTCACAATAGCTCTCTCAAAGCAGTGCTCAAAATTACCCTCACACTCTCTAAAACAAAAGGAATAGGTCTATATTTATAGACCCCCTAATGTATAGTGCTCTCTCAACTATCCGATGTGGGACTAAAAATCCCACACATTCTCAAGTCGGCCTTGGGCCCTCATTCTCACATATAACTTACTTTACGAACTTTATTTTAGTTGTTATAGTTTGCACTTCTGTTGTTTAATGCTACTAGTCAAGCTAGGGTCAATTTTGATTTAGCTAATATTTGTGGTGTTGTTTGCTAGATTCTCCAATAAGAAAAATATCGACTTGACTGCATCCATTAAACAATTGATGATCGAAAAGTAATTAATTTCAATCAATACATTCTTTAGAAGGTAACTCTTTAAAGCACCAAATGTACAATGCATGAATACACTAATATATTTGCCTTTTGAATGACAGCCATATCCTCATATACATGTTTGCTCTATTTGACCAACAGAAAAAAAAACCCCAAAAAAACAAAAACAAAAAACAAAAAACAAAAAACAAAAAACAAAAAACAAAACAAAACAAAAACAAAAAAGGAAAGGAAAAAAAGGCAAGAACTAAGGGATGCGCTATCTTCTGCATTATATACTCCCTAATAGGAAAACTATCTATTAGATTGTATCCATTGAAGTTGATTCAAAACCGAAAGAAGATAATTTATACATCAATAAACGATTAAAGATTCTTATCCTTCAATTTACTTACATATACGCTCGACTGAGTGGGAAAGCAAAAACACGGCGAGAAATGAAAACAATGCCCCACTCTACATCCGTCTTCTAGAAATTACTAACGATCCAAAAAAAATTAATAAGTTATGAACCATCAACATTAGAGGTATATTCTCCTCCAAAAATCACCCGTTACCCCAATAAGAAATACACTTAATACTTCCTCCTTTCTGCATCCGTACGCTAAATATTAAATTTTTAAAATACTTTCCAATAAAATTTATCTAGTAAATCTTATCCACTGAACCCTGTCAAATACACAATATCCTAAAAGATATAAATTCTCACTTTTTTTTGGAAAGAAAATTCGGTGCGTTGCTTTCCTTGGCCCAAGTGTGAAAGCAAAAAAAAAAAGGCAGGAACTAATGACAACGGAGGTGGGCCCCAAACAGTTGATTGTGAACGTGTGCTCGGCACGATTTATATAGAGATTCGTCAGCCTCCAAAGGCACTCAAAAACCGAAAAGCTAGAAACCAACTTCGAAAAGGGCCCAATCCCGTTCGGTTATTTTCCGCTCGCTCCGATGTCGAACCAATTCCTTCTCTTTTTCTCTCTCACTCTCCTCCTCTCTCCGACTTCCTCCTTCCTCCTGTCAATGGCTCCGTCAAAATCTTACGGTACTTGAATCTTCATTTCCTCTCTCGCTCTCCTTTCAATTTATTTAATTTCGCAATAATGGAATTGTTTTGGGGCTTACAGCAGTAAAAGAGGAGGAGATGACGCCGTTACAGAAGCACGTGTCTTTCTTCGACAGGAACAAGGACGGCCTCATCTATCCTAACGAAACTTACCAAGGTCCACAATTTCCTTTATTATTATTATTCATCGATTCGCGTGCAGAGGAATTTTTATTTAATGAATTTAATGCTGGCCGCAGGTTTTCGGGCCATCGGATGCGGAGTGGGGTTGTCCCTGGCCAGCGCCGCATTCATCAACGGCTTCCTCGGGCCGAAAACCAGTGAGGTGAGGTCTTATTTAATTGATTATTAAATTGTTTATATATTTTTTTAATTGGAATTTGAAAATAACTTTTTTGTTGTTGTTGTTTTCTGTGGTTGCTTCGCTGCTGTGGCAAGTTTTGAGTGTTTTAGTTGTTCGTGTGGTTTGCAAGTAATGGGGACTTGAAAACAACATGAAACAGTATTGCTCCTATTTTTTGAGTGAGTGGATAAAAGGCACTGTAAGTTGTCTTTAACTTTTTACCAGAATGGGAAATTAACAACCATAAGGTCATGTTTGGCTAAAGTTTAAGGGGAAAAGTTTGAAAAGAGAAAAAAGATTTTTGATCCCGGTAACACTTTTAGCGTAGCTTGACAAGGGGTTTAAGTGGCGGGTTAAGGAGAGTTTTCTTAGAAAGAAATTGCGAGGTACAACAACAGAGCAACTATGCAAAAGGGTTAAGATAACCCGGTCGGTGATGGATCCAGGATTTTTGGAAAGTGGTGTAACTGTATACTTAAGAGTTTAGTTACGGACGGGCCCAGTTACTATCGCCATATTGAACTTACTATTGTAATCCTATTGTTGCAGATAGACTCCCCTTTGAAACTTTTGAGGGGCCTATTTGCAACAGTAGAACATATGCGGGGGTTTGTCTGCAACAACAGAGCTGTAAGGATAAGATGGTATGGTCAATCTGCTTATAGTACAAGGGTCTATCTGCAATTAACCCTACTTAATATCTAAAACATTAAACAGATTAACTTGGTATGGTCAATTTGCTTATAGTACAAGGGTCTATCTGCAATTAACCCTACTTAATATCTAAAACATTAAACAGATTAACTTGACATTACTTTTGCTGTTTCCCGGACCAAGTTTGCCTACGATATAAAATAAGAATTGTATATATGTTAGAAAATATAGATGCTCAGTGGACCAAATTTGCTTTAGGTTTTGGATGAGCAAAGTGGTGTCACTTAACACCCCTTTGGCTCATATGGATCAGCCCCTGCTCAAAGTGAGGGGGTTTTCTAGTCCACCTATTCACTTTGATTAAGGGTCTCTATTCCTAAACACTGAATAAGAGCGTATTGATTAAAATAAATATAGCTTAGTGTCTAATATTCCTTTTGATGCCTTAAGCCAATCCATATCCTTAGCGATCAAATGTTTTATTTTGGGTTTTATTTGGGCGTGTAAAATGACTTATTATAAACCTCAATCAAAAGAAGCCTAAAGAATTTGATTTTCGGGTCTTAAATATATGGTAATATGTCTTCTTCTGTAGTTGGTATGGTATGGTTTAGCCCTTTATGACGGTGATGTTAATGGTAGAATGGAAAAGGCAAGGTACCATGCGGTTTGTGGATTTTGATCCACATACAATTTACCATCTAGTCCTCATAGTCTAATCCCCCCTTGTACTATTCATATACAAATCTTTAGAGTGGATATTATAAAGTTAGGTCTAGGTTGCTTGTAGATATTCATGATGTGATTAATTATAGGTCCAATATGTGTTCCTTGACTAAAATCGTATTTTCTTCCTATGTGCACTGCAGTGCTACTTTCTATCGTATATCATTATTTGACATGCTCTTTACCTCTCAACATCCTTATCACGAATCAATGCTGATCTTCTGACAATATATAGAAGTTCTTTTCAATTTCATGGGTATTTTATGATCACATAGAACCCTGAGAGCACTTCTCCAGTTTAACCATCTGGTTTTTGATTTGATAATGTGTATCTTCTCCAACCTCACTATCCTGAATGACAGGTACTATGTAGTGAAAATAATCACTCCAAGGAATTTTTTGAAGGCAGGTTTGTACAATGCACTCATTATTTTTCACAATAAACATGCACAATGCACTCGTATATAATGTACAATGCACTCATTATCTTTCACAATATATGAATGTTGTTGCCTTATGGCTTGCATGGGACATCATGGTTTAACTACATCTCACACACGTCATACCTTTTTCCTTTTAGATCATACGGTACCTATGTTGCTTGGGCACTTCTATCATGAAGCCGTACCCGTAACCAATACATATCATGCTCGTAGAGAACACCGACACTCCTTGAGCATACACACTGCTCAATTATATATGCATGTTTTAATTTAAAATACTTGTCAACGCTTTCTTGGATGTATATCCTACACTTCACATGCACTTTCTAAAATTTGTTGGATGTAAAACTCGTTGGACATGGAACATTTTCATTTCAAATTTCAATCCATACCAAGTTCGGAATTATGATTTAGAGCGTTGGATGTCTGTTAAAAAACGAGCTGTTTTCCAATTTATAATCTATATGAGAAAAAGAAACATAAAAATGTTATCGGAATTTTTGAAAATTTCTCATTTCTAGTCAAATAGTGAATGAAACTTTACCCATTATAGCGTAATGAACGAGGGCTATGATACTGAACCAAGTGAATCAGGGTCTACTCATTCTCATCATGGATATAGCAGGGAGCTTATAACAACAATGATAGAAAAGTCGTGTGGTCTTTTGCTCATTATCTGTACATCCACAGAGGGTTATAAAAATCCGTGGAGGGTTATAAATTTTTCTTGTCGTTGGTGTAGCCAAGGATGGTTATGACATTGAACTGAGATGGAGTTGTTTGGTATTTGCTAGTGGTCAGTGCGTAGCCTAGAAGGTTTACCATACAAAAATCAATAGCAGACTAGTCAGTCCGTGTAACGAAGGAGGGTTATGGCACTAAGTCATGAAAGATTTACAGGCCAAGGTGGACATCCATTGGATCCCTTATGTTTCTCTCCTAATTAATGTATAGTTTAGAATCGAGTTTTTCCACATCAGCTCCAATGTTCGTAGAGATTCAAAAATCTGGATTCACATGACTTGTCGATGAACTTGGGTAGCATTAGTTGGATAAATTTTTACGACCTCTGCGTCTTATGTTTCTCTTCTTCTCAGATTTGAGGCCGGTACTATATTTGGGTGATTGTTGTGGTTTTGTGGATATTCTTTATTAACTTCCATTTGAAGTAGGAGGATGAAAAAGAAACAGTTGAAGCTAATACATTTAGCAATCACTATGTTCATAAACTTCAGATGTTTGTTTGTAATATAAGACTAAAACTAAAGGTCAACCTAATTCTCTCTCTGGATTTGGAGGCCTATTCAGCAAGTTTTAACGGTATATGTAGTGCTAACCTATGTTTCTTTGTAGACATATTCTGATGTTTAATTCGTATTTTGTACGTGTGCAGGGAACTTTTACATCTCCCCTTCTTCCCATTTACGTAAAAAATATCAAGAAAGGCAAGCATACTAGTGATTCTGGCGTTTATGACTCCGAGGGGAGGTAATTTTACGTAAATTTAGTAGTTCAAAAGGATTTTCCCTGCTAAAAAGTTATACTGTCACTTTAGAATAAATTGAATATATACCATCAGCATTATCTGATATGAGGAAATAAATTGATCTGATTTTGTCTATATGAAATCTTAGTTGCTGCCTACCAGTTGTGTAAGGAACCTAATATTGCATATTGAATATATATGCTTTCTATCCGTCAAAACTGTGTGAATAATTTAATATTGGCTTTTGAATCCTCTATTAGCCAAATGAAACATTCAAAACGGCCAAAACAGAGAACCTTTGGCAATTCCTGTAAAACCAGGAAGAAAAAGTTGAGATATATTGATGATTAGGCAATATTAACTAAGGCTTCCCTTGGACTAAATGAAGGTACGCCAACATTTGGAACATTCACGTTCCAAAGTAAAGGGTGCCCTCGCTTTTAATTGGATTTCATCATACTAAGCAAAATTGAATTAGCAAACAAACACTATAACTATTAAGTGATAAATATGAAAATTCTAATATTATATTAAACATTTCATGGATTTAGTAAAGCTCACAGTAAATAATATACCAACTTACTGTTGTAATAGTCGATTGTAACACAATCTTAAACTAACTGATTTATAGGTGCAGAATTTTGTAATAAAAAGTTGCAGAGAAGATGGATAGAAAAATTGGTTTAGGTATGTTAAAGCGGAAACTGCAAACTGTTTCTCCTCAACTTTCATCATCACTAAGTTGATATAAAAAATTGTTGGCTGATATATGCATGCACTAAGAGAATATATGTAAAAGAAAGAGCATGCGCATGGCAAGAATTCATACTTTTGTTTTTAATTATTGTTGAAAATTAAATTAGTGTAATCCACAGTGAATAAAAAGTTCCTCCTGGATAAAACTAACTACTGCAGATGTCATTTCTGTCTAAGAAACATGCCAAAGAGTCTACCTAACTTAACATCATTATGGAGCAAGCACACAATGCAATAATGTTATTTAACTTTATAATAGTTTCCTGAACTGGATGACATTGGCCAAATAATTTCTTTTATTTCCATTTTTGTTAGATTCTTATGATCTTCTTTGGCCTACCCTTCCATAGTCCAAAATATATGATCGTAACCCGAACAGATGCAAGCTGGCTTTGTATTGGAGCTATGTTTGATGGACATAGTAGCTAGTAGACATTTCTTGTCTTATTCTATGGTTGGTGGATGATGCTACAAAGAAAATAATTATCAATTTTCTGCGTCTATAATGAAGCTATGGCAATAGAGTTTAGTGATCGACCTGCTTTATGTCACATTTGAATTAGAATATGTCATCAAATTTTGTAGAAATGTTCCGTGCAAGGCTTCACTCAAAAAGAAAAATAAGATAAAAAGAGTTTTGATGACTGATCATGAACTTCTCCAGTTTATCAGACTATTGTAGTTGAGGTTTCCAATGCTTCGTCAGTATGCTGGTTTCTATTAGTTTTTTATTCTCTAGATATACAACAAACTAAGTCTAACAACGGGCTTTGTTTTCAATATGGTACATATAGGTTTGTTCCTGAAAAATTCGAGGAGATTTTTCAGAAGCATGCTCATACTTACCCTACTGCACTAACATCAGACGAGTTGGATGAGATGCTCAAGGCAAATCGTGTTCCTGGCGATAAGCAAGGATCGTAAGTTCCAAGAGTTATTTGATACTGAGAATATAGTGATTAACTAATTCTTAATCATGTTAGATCAAGAGGAACTTCATGTACCTGGGGAGCCTAAATTGGTCATCCCATTTCTCAATGAATTGCATACTAATTTTATGGGAATGAGAACCCGTTTTGGTATCCTTACTAACGGGGTAAATTGCAGATAACCCCCTCATCTATACCTTCCATAGCAGTTATCACCTCTTAACTTGTTTCTTACATTTTCTAAGCATTCTTCTTAAAAAGTCAATTCAAGAGGGGTAACTGCTAATAAAAAATCAGAGGGGTGAGAAATGCTACTGAAAATGTAGATGGAAGGGGGTTATCTGCAATTCACCGTTTCTAATATGGTGAAATACCTCTAAATTTTTCCCATTATATGAGCAGGCTCGCAGCTTGGACAGAGTGGAAGATCCTGTACTCTCTTTGCAAGGACAAGGATGGATTGCTTCAAAAGGACACCGTTAGAGCTGTTTATGATGGAAGTTTGTTTGTAAAAATGGAGCAGGAGGTATCTTCTTCTAAAAAGAAAGCTTGATTGTTTTTAATTTGCCGAGGTTGATGGTCCTAACCACCGCTAAAGGTGCTTGCTTGTTTGTAATTGGTGTGGCTTGAATCTGAGTGTTGATTGCTCATAGGTTTACTTCTTAATGTAAGATGCAATGATATGCCTGTTTTCATACAGTGGGAAATAAAATTTAGAAAATATAGCCATGAATTATTTGATGGTTGAGTTTTATGCCATTTGTTTATATCACTATGATGTGGTCATACTATTACATTTTCTTTAGAGATTCTTGAATTCACAGAGAATGATTTGCGAACTTACTGGTTTTATCAGAAACTGAAATAACATATGTGAACCAATTCGTAGTTTGTTGTTAACTTGTTGCTCTTATTATTATTATTATTATTATTGCCTTCTCTTTTTGAGTGGATGGTTCCATAACTGCCACCCTCATTGGAGGTGTTCCCAGAACTTGTTTCCCCCAATGTCAGGCAAATACATTTTCTTTACTCTAGTTTTAAATGATTGTATTCGGAATTATTTTCCGATCATTTTTGCGTGATGTGTCTATTTTTCCTCAATCCAATGTTATCGCCTTTCAGAATGTGGAAATTGTGTCTCCTTTGGAGGTTTCCATTGCAATCTCATTCCCTGGAACTAAAGCTATGGGCATATACGCCCTTGTGTACGGTCAGAATTCACAAGATACAGGGAATGAAACTCAATCCACATATTAGCTTTGCCTTCACTTTCATCCCTTTTACCCCTCTACTTCCAGCTAAGAAACTGTCCTGCATCTTAGAAACCATGCAAAAATATATTAATGCAAGACTCTCGAGCACGCGTTTTGAGAACACGATTCGGCCATGGAAAAGATGTGGATCTTCTTCCTCTTGGACCATATATTTCGTTTCTTTTCGATTAGCGGGACAAGTTCCGGACTTCCAGTATTCTGTCCTTACTCCTTAGGATCTATTGATATTACGTTCTTCCTGTCTTGTTGATTCAGGGAAGGTTTGGCTTGATCCTGAGACGCCAGACAAACGGCCCTAGCTTCTTTTATCTTCAGTCTGTTTAATTGGCTTCTCTCTCTGCGCAGTTTACATCTCCTGAATGCATTGACAGCTGCAAGCAGCGACGAAACTTTCCTTTTCTTCTGCATTAGTTTTTTGGACAGTTTTCGGCCTAATGATTGAGCGTACGTGGTTTCAATTTCATTGTTGATTTCTGATTCAGTAGCAACGATTGCTGATTGAGTTCTTACTTGAAAGTATCTGGTCAGGTGAAAATAGGAAACTTAGAACTTAGGTCCGGGTCTTCCTAGGAAAAGAATTCTATTTCACCGTCTTCTTTGATTTTATCAAAGTTCAAAATGATTCGTCGAATTATGTTTTTTTGCTCATTTTTCGAAATCCTCTTAAACTACACTGGGTTTTGCGACGGCCATTCAATTTTGTTCCATTCCTGTAAAAAAAAAAAAGAAGGAAGATTAACAACATAAATGGACATTAATTATTCCTGAGGACACAATGCAAAAAGCCAACAAAAGCTTTGTCCCAGAAAGCAAAAAATAGTGCCCACCACAACTCTAAGCGACTTTTTTTTTTTTTGCCCCTCACTCCACGTTGCATTGTACAAAGGCCACATCCTGAAGTTTGATTCTCCTCCTTTGAAATCTTTTGAGATCCAGAGACCCTACCTTTTCTTCGATCGAATATCAGAAAACGATTTATATATATATACTTCAAGAATATCCCAGAAATTCCTATTTTTCCATTCTCAGTATGCCAAGGCATCATTCTGAATGTTACCACATACATTATGCCAGCTAGCTAGAATTCGAAATTTTTGTTTGTGCATCACATGAAGAGATGCTGAAAGTTACCTACAGGCTACAGAGAGAATTTGACATGAACGTAATAAGTGGAACAAAATAATTCAGAGCCTTTTGTAAAGCTAGTTTTCTAAGAAATCCCCAGACAACAAGAAAGCAAAAAAGACGCTAATTCCTTCATACAAGCTCTTAGCATGTTTGGAATCTATCACAAAACTTGTAGAAAGAGTTAGAAAGATTTGGATTCTTCCTCTTCTTTTGCTTATATGGAAATTTGACGAGATTGACAGCTCTTATAACGCTCGATACAATTTCAGAAAGTATAATGCATTACTTACTCCTAAGTAATTTGTCTTTCAGAAAATTGCATTATGGACAAAACATACTCCTAAAAAGTCTAGTACTTTGGTAGCTCTCACTATTTTGTTGTCCTTTACATAGAAAATGACATACCAACTATCAACAAGTATGTGCCAAGCATTTTGTTAACCAACTAAAATCGAAATTTAATGGACATAGTTGTTACATTGGAGCTTTTGATTGAGAAGCCAACTCGAAGTGAGTTCCCCAGTTTTCACAGGAAAAATAATGCAGTGCAGGATTAATTAGGCAGTAAAAATCCTTCTCAAAATTTTGTAAATAGTACTAGCAAAATCAGCAAAATTAAAATTGTGAAAAAAAATGTTTTATGTGCCTGTACCGATAAACGCAGGAATTGCGTTTATTTCCATCATTTGCCCAAATTCTTCCCATTCTAAATATATTGATGTCCTGACTCAAAACCTGTGACTTCTTTTATCGTAAAGCTTCTCTCACCCAAGCATGGGTCAGTTACATCATACTCATTCTTGGCTATAGTTTCAGAATGACATACACTAGAGCAGTTGCGCATACCTTCAAGTTATTCCCATTGGGGTTACATTGACACCGACCGAAAAACAACCATAAAGAGTTTTGTAAAACAGAGGCCTACACTTGAAACCAGCCCGCATAAATTCCCTCTGTAACTAACTTGAAGCAACGAAAGACTCTATCGTAAGTTTTCTTTTATAATAGTCCCTCGAATCATTGAAATTGCTATTAGGTGCCCAATTTCTCATAAGTTGTTCCAGATAAATCCCTCTAAGCGCGAAGGGGTTTGGGGACCTATAGCAATTTCAATGATCTGAGGGACTGATTTCAGAATAACTTACGGTTTGAGGGGGTAATTTCAAGATATGAAAGATTTAAGGGGCTACTGTCGGGTTAAAAAAAAAAAAACCTTATAAGAATGGTCCACGTTCTACCCTCTCTCGGCCTCTCCTCTCATTATTAACACAATCAGCAGCGCTCAACTCTCTCACCGGCACGAGTCTCACTCGTAACCGAAATGGCCAGACTCCCTCTCTTCGTTCTCCTCCTCATCCTCACCGCCGCCGCCTCCGCCGCCTCCGACGCAAACTCCCTCGTCTATGCCGGCTGCTCCCAAGCCAAATACGACGCGGGCTCCGCCTACCAATTCAACGTGGACTCCCTCCTTTCCTCTGTCGCGGTCGCCGCCTCCTCCTCCCCCTACCAAAAGTTCACCTCCAACAGCGCCTCCCCCTCGTCCCCCGTCTACGGGCTCTACCAGTGCCGCGGCGACCTGGACGCATCGTCCTGTCGGTCATGCGTGCGCGCCGCCCTCTCGCAGCTCTCGCCGCTCTGCCCATCGTCGTCGGCCGCCGCCGTCCAGCTCTCCGGCTGCTTTCTGCGCTATGACAACGAATCCTTCATTGGAAAGGAGGAAACCAATCTCCTCTACAAGAAGTGTGGGGCCGCTAACGGGTATGTAATTAATTAATCATATGCAAATCTATGTTTAATCATCCATAACGCAAGCCCAGTTTCGGTTCATACCGTCGGAACATTTTTAATGCGCGCACAATAATTTTCTATTTTTGAAATATGCTACTCTTTCTGATAATTTTTGAAAATGCCTAAGTAACTTGGTCAGAATGTTTGGTAACTATATTCAATGAAAATATTGCTATAAAATTGAAATTCCTAAACGTGACGATTGAGACTGCGTGATGTTGTGAATGCATTAATTTGTTTATGATCAGATATGATCCCAATTTGATCGGAATGCGGGACGACGCGCTGTCGGCCATCGCATCGTCGGGGGGCACCGGGGGCACGTACCGTGTCAGCGCATCGGGCTACGTGCAGGCGGCGGCGCAGTGCGTCGGAGACTTGAGCACAAAGGATTGCTCCGACTGCATATCCACCGCTATCAACCAACTCAAGAGCGTCTGCGGTGACGCCGTCTCCGGCGAGGTGTACCTCGGAAAATGCTTTGCCAAGTACTACACCGGCGGCGCCTTTGCTTCTTCTACTTCAACGTCGACGCCGTCGTCGGGATATTATGACCATCACGATGGTAAGTTTGTTCATGATCACCGGTGGTGGTTGCTTTTTCTCGTTTGTTTGATGTTTTGACGGCTAGTGTAGATTTCAGTGAATTGAGTTTAGAATTTCGGTTTAAGCGTGTGGTTTGGGGATTGTAGGATTTTCGTTGTGGTTTTTGTGGGGTTAGCGTATGTTTGTGTGGTTTGAGGATCTTGCTCGTGATTTTTGTGGTGTTATGAGTCTATGTTTGTGTGGTTTTGAGGATTTTTCTTGCTTTTGCATGTGCATCCATTAATGTTGTTATTATACATTATATATCAGAAATAACGCAAAAGGATGGGTTTTCAAGGATGTGTGGTTTTTCCAATTGACCATATGAGAGGTTATTTATTCTTAGAACAGATATTGTTTGTTTTACAGAAAAAACTTAATGAAACGAATAACAATTTTCAAATTAGTCTACAGAGAAGAGAGAGGGGTAAATTTATGAAAATATTTTATTTTTGAAATTAACATTTATGATGAATTAATTGGCCTAACAAGCTTTGGTTGAAAAGACTCCAAATGCATCCACCTAATCTGTTAGTAAGAGACACGTCCAAAAAAAATTTACAAATAAAAAATATGTTTTTTTTAATATTTTAGTTAAATAACTGAATAGTAGAGATAATCAAAGAGCACATCACTCCTTGAGATGAAGTAGAGATCAGCTTTGATAATTGAGCTAAGCAAGCAGTTGGATATACATTGACTCAATTGATGGGGCTAATTGCATATAGTTTATTTACATGTGTCCTCCTAAATGACATTGTATAATTTGTTTAATTGACTTGGCTATTAATTATTGACCAAAGAGGAAAAAATGGTCTCTAGAATGTAGCAGATGAGACATTTGATTTGAGCTTTAAAAAAAATGATTGGGGTGCTAACCTAAGAAAACGACCTATGTAATTTCACCCTCATTTTTCTTTGTTATACCTATTTATCATTTGTGAAAGACTTTAATCCGACCACTGTCTAAATTTGACAGTTAATTTTACTAATTTAATTTTTTTGGCAGCTATCGTCTTATTTGGAGCAAGAAAGTATAATTAGCAACACAAGCACAGTACTGAAGAATATATTACTGGCTTTATTTTATTAAAATTTTATGAATTAAAGTATGATACACATTTATCTCTTATTTTAATCTCTTTTAACTTTTGATTTAGCTTTCTAATACTGACAAGGTTCATAGTGAATGCATTTGGACCCATGTAGACACTGACTGGTGGACAGCTTGCTATTCCACATTAACGTTGAACCAACTTTTTCTTTCTTGGTCCCAAATGAATATGCAAACAATAATTTATGAAAAGATGGCATTTTTTTGTAGCTTTTCTTGCCATAAATACCTTGTGATTCCTTTGGATCCTCATTGAATCACTTTTGAATTGTAATAATCCATTTCGATAAGCAATTGTAATTTCTAAAAAGAGGGGTTTAAGTCTATTTTTATGAGATCCTCCTTTCTAAGTGAGTCTTTTTATGCATAACTTTATTTCACTTTTAACTTTTCCATGAACAATTTTTTTCCTTGATCCTTTTCAATTTGCTATTCTATATTTTGTTTTCATTGAATTTAGTCAAATATTTAATAAAACCTTGTGCATTATTGTTGCATACACATTATAGTGGTACACGATAACAGTCTGTGTTAGAATTTTATCCAAAAAAAGGCGTTAAGTACACCCATTTCATTGCATAATGGTGTATCAAAGGGATAAACCTATCAAAATATTGGAATCTCTTTATTATAACATTATTGTTATAAACCAGATGCACCGAATACTTTCTCATTTGTTCATATATCAGTCTAGATGTATAGTTATTGAATTATTCTCTGTGTATTTTCTCTACAGAGAGTACTGAAGAAGCAGGGAAGACACTAGCAATTATACTTGGTCTTATTGCTGGAGTTGCACTAATAATTGTTTTTGCATCCTTCATTAGAAGAGCCGGAAGCGGTAAGTTTAAAGATACACACTTGTTTACAACTATTTTTCTTCACATATATAACATTATCATTTTCATTTTTTTTTATTTTTTTCAGATAAACTTTAGTGACTTTGCTCTCAAGGTGGGTGGCAAATTGGCAGAAGAGGACTTGTTTCTATCTCACTTTCAACTCTACCTTTTGGCTTTTTAGGAGTCCTTTTTTCATAAGTTTTTAGAAAGATAAGGGGTACCTTTAACAAAGGTAGGATAAGGTAAGCAAGTCACCTTGAAATAAGTGAAGTTGTAGGGAAAGTTTCAGATGGAAAAAAGAAAAAGATTCTAGGCCCACCAAATCATGGGCATGTTGGCATAATATATCTTTTTTTGTAAAATAAATTGCATACATTTTGTTCCATCTAATTATTTCATGGCTGTATGTGCAATTTTCTAGGGCTCTTTGTATATCCATAGCGTTGTCTGTTTGGGTGGTTGCCTTTTGCAAGGATAGGGTTGGTGCCTTGGTGGCTAGAATCATGTAAATGAACTAGTTAATCAAAAAGTTTTAATGATTGTTGTTGATCTTGTAAATTATTATCTTAATTGATTATATCAAGATGGCTTGTTTTAGTTCAAGTAGTTGCATTGAATTCTTTGCTACTTTGTTTTAAGCATGTGAGCCCACTTTGAGATATTGCATTATGCTGATAAATGCAAGCTTCATGGTATTAAATTACCTATGTTGAAGTATGAGTGGAAATAATGAAAGAGTTTGTTTCAAGTTGAAAGATTTTATTGGGAGCTTCATGCTATATGAAAATAGCCCTTTTGAACTTAATTAAATATCATGCATTGGTTTCATAAGCTTAGGGTGTGTTAGGAAAACCATATAAAATTGGGTCAAGTATAGTCCTGACCTAGTTTTTTGGTAAACTAGTTTTCTTTTTGGACCAGCTCTCTCTGGTCCAAAAGAAAACTGATTTCGAGGCTATATTTTGGTCAATGAAAGTAGGGCCAGATTTGGCCCTCTTGTTTGCCAAACAAAAAATTTTTTCAAAAATGATCAAGTTTAAACCTCACCCAGTTTTGAAAGATTGCCAAACACACCCTTATTTGCAACTTAAGGTTGTTCTAGCCTTTATCTGACTTTCTTTATTGACCAGATCCACTAATTGTGGTTTTGAACTTTGCTTTGAGATTTTTTTATAATAAAGGACATTGGAAAGTCTACACGATAACATTGCTTTAAGGATCAATTATTTCTTACCTTTGTTGAACTAGTGTCATGATTGCCAGCAAGACTCCACGGCTAGTATTTGGATGCAGCTGTGAAAAGATCAAAACTATGACCATCTGGAAATTTATTTTTAATATAACTAACATTGTATCTTAACAAACTTCGTATACAATTATATCTCTCTACCCTCGCTAAAACTTCAAAGTTCTGATGCAATGCTAAAGATTTTTAACATATTATCAGAGCAAACCAGATTTTAAATCTTATTGACCATGAATCTAAAGTGGCTTAAGAGTAAAAAATAATACTGTGTGGCTGCAGGTTTCAACCAGGTGAGACATATTAGAGTATGAAGCATATCCGTTAAAGAGTTTTGTGATGATGTCGCACGAATCTTTAACAATCTAGCACCAATATTTGAGCTCCACATTTCAACATCTCTGTGAATTAAAGAAAAAAAAAGATCAGAAAAAGTAGCATTATGCATATCCAAAACAAAAATACTGTCACTCTGTCAGTATCACAAGCTTGAAAATGCTGATGCAATCCACCCATTATCACCAGATAATTAGCTATAAAGCTTTTAATTATCAGGGTTATTTAATTTTGTAATCCGGTGCCTTCAAGATGATACTAATGTATCAAAAGTTGGATCTCTAGTCGCCTATATCACAATAAAAACGATAAAGTGAAAGCAAAGTGGGATTAAAGAGATTAGCTTTTGATGACTAGTGAGTGGGGCTCCCCTTGAATATGCACATAATATATACTCTTGGCATTTCTTTTCCAAACTATCTCTCCTGTCATTATTGAACTCTTAAACACTGTTCCTCTTTCATTAATAGCTCAAATAAAATACAGCCATACCAAAGTTGGAGGGGGCCCTCTTGAATGGATTTTCTTTAGGGCAGGTTTCTCATCAAAACGATTCTCAAGTGGTTTTTCAAAGGATAATGTGACAAGCACTTCACTCATCAACTTTGTTATGAAAAATTTACAAAAGATGACAGCCCATAGAAAATAGGGTAAATTATGCAAAAACCCCCTCATCTATATCTTAAGTTGCGCCTAACCCTTAGCTCGTTTACTAGCACCTGGCACTCTATATGCCATATTTAGATAGATAAATTGCAAATAACACCCCTCTTTCCAATAAATTAAAGGGGGATAACTGCTAATAAATGAGCGGAGGGGGAATTAGAGTAATTGAAGATACATATGTGCATGAGGGGATTATCTGCAATTTGCCTTAAAAATAATTGAGAAGAGAAAAAGGAGACGTGACATAATAAGTGGTTCAACTTTTGATTTTTATGTCCATGGACAAAGGAGACTTCACGATTCAAACTGTGCTAAGGACTGAGATGGAAGACTCTCAGGCTTGGTTTGGTAGGGGGTTTGAGGAGGGAAGGTAAGGTGAGGTGAGATGCAATGAGGTGGAGGGATGGACTTCTCTCTAAGCTTTTATGTTTGGTTGGCGTGGAGGGAAGGAGAGATGCATGCTTTTTCGGTTCATTTTCTCTCTCCTCTTGAATTCTACCAATTAGGAGGATTCTTCTCTCTCTAACCTTTTAATTCATTTTATGGTGTCCCCTCCCTCTCCTCCAATTCCCTTACTCTACATCCCCTTTAAAAACCTCCTACCAAAGCAAATCTAATTTTTATCCCTCCCCTCTTGTCACCTTCCCTCATATCAAACCAAGCCTCAAACTCTCATCTCACACATACTCCCCTAAAAGAATGACTCTTATTTATAGATATATAAAATCTCTAACCGTAAAAATTTTAAAACTCCTAATCATTCCTTTTGCATTTTTTTTTCCCTCTCTGAATAAAAACCCAAGTTCAAATGAACAACCAAATCACAACTGGTTCTCACTCTCAATGTACTATAAACGGAACAGATTGGCCTTAACATTTGAGTTTAATTATAAAACAACAAATTAACTTTATTAACTCTATCTTATTAGATTAAAGTGGAAAATTAAAGAAAGAAAGTTGTCCTACGACTTCAATTGGTTGAGTCCACATCAACGCAAGGTGAAATAAGTGTGCATGAGCTTGTTGCTATAGATTGTTGACTAAAGCCAAGACCAATCTCTAGGATGAGAAACATTAAAAAGGAACAGGGCCCAGTTGAGGTTGAAGGCCCCCCATTAGGACTACATTCAAATTTTCCGTGCATAACAAAGCCATGCACCTTAGGGCCTCCCTTGAAGATATCAAATCAAACAGGATGTAGACCAAGTTGTCCATGTGTTTAGTCCACCTAACATTTATAATTTTATATGGTCCAAGTTAATAATGTTTTGAAGACTAGGCAAGTCTTTAGTATGACTTCCTTGAGTCTATGTATATGTACGAGTCTCCTTCATTAATGTTGTGAAGACTTGGATTATTCTTGGGATGGACTCTGAGTACTGCATCATCCTATAGACTTATTATATCTTGAATGGTAACTTATTTTTTGGTGTTTCTTTTTGTTGTGTAAGCTCTAAATGAAGGAACACTGACTAGCTTGGAGATTACATGCATGAAAATATTTTAGGTTCGTACATTCATATATTATAGGGAATTAGCCAATGCCTGAGTGCTTTGCAGAATACTGAGGCTCTATTAGAGAGTATAGAATTAGTGCTTATCATAGTTTCAGAGTTTTGATTTAGCAAAAGTGAAGGTATAACTAATAGCAGACCATAGGATTCAAATTTCATCAGAAGTGCATTTAACAGCGGATTTTAAAAAGTATTGCTATATAAAAATTAGCTTTCCACTAATAAAAAGGACATTCAACCTGCCATACATGTTAGAGTTTATCCTTGAAACCCCCCCCCCGCACCAAAAAAAAAAAAAAACCAAACCAAACCGCGGAAAACACACACACACACAAGCAAATAATTAAGTCTAACAGTGGCAAACCCCATAGTAATTTGATCATGAGCAATTTAACTAGCTTGCACCAGTGACCAACTACAATGCATGTCCATAGATAGATCGTACTACATTATAAGGAGTAACTGTTGCAGTAGAAGGCAATCTAAAATTATATTATATTCCATAATTATCAACTATTTTAAGTTATAAATTTAGAAAATTGAAAAATCATCTCTCAAGGTGACATAGGAAACACTGATGACATCCTAAGGACTATGGAATTCCCTGAAAAATAGTTTGTGATTAAGAGAGATCACTACATGCGAAGAGATCTTTGTTTACACAAAATATGTTATGCTAGGTTATATTCTCTTAGTTATCATTAGGCATAATATAGACAGAAAATATACACTGTAGTTAAGAATTAAAGAATTATACATAAGCTGAGAAGGTCTTTTCATATTTTGAATTAGTTCCTCAAATCATGGAAATTGCTATTAGGTCCCTATTTTTTGACTTATCTTTAATTAGTCCCTCCACTCAAGAATATAAATAGGTACTGGAGGGATTAATTTGAAGAAAATTATGAAAATTGGAGGAGCTAATAGTCCATGACAATAGATTTTAGGCTAAATGGCACTTAAATACCTTATAGTTTCACTCTCTTAGCATCTATATACCTTCACTTGCATTTCGTAGCTTTTATATACCCTGAGTTGGTCAAAATTGGCATGTTGATACGGTATATTTTACAAACGTGAAAATTTTTATCCAAAAGGTCCCATATCATATTTATATGCTAATCTTATAAATTTCTCTCTATTAAGTTTGTTCAATTCATTGTTAAATCTTTCCAAATTCTATTTTTGTAATAGAATTGTAACACATTTAAATTAGAATTTGGGTAGATTTAATAGTAATTTAATAAAAGTTGATGGCCAAAAGCTCTAAGATTTACATATGAATAACATATAGGAATTTTCATATGAAAATTTTTATGTTTGCAAAATATAGGATATTAACTTGCCAATTTTGACCAACTAAGGGTATATAAATGCTATGAAATACAACTAAGGGTATATAAGTGCTAAAGGGGTGAAACTATAAGGTATTTAAATGCTATTTAGCCATAAATAAAATACAGCATTCATAAATCCACTAATATAAGTTTATTAATAAATTCAAATATCAAAAGAAAAAGATGCTTACAATTGTCCTCAACGAGTTTTCATATTTTGAAATCTTTGTATAATCAACTTATTATCAATCGTATTAAATACATCTTTCTCAATAAAGTAACAAGACTATCATTCAACCAACTATTCGAGTCTTCATGAATTTCATAGCTGAAAATGCTCTTTCTACAGTAGCTATAGCAACAGGTAAAAGTAATGCTAACTTGACAATCAAATATGCTAATGGATATGTAAGATTTCTCTGTGTCACCACCAACTTCTTTGCAAGGTCAACAATACCTCTCAAGTTTGAAAAGTCACTACTAGTGCGTATGTCAACAATATAAGTCTCGAGTTGATTATCAAGTGCCATAAGCTCCCTGGAGGAAAACTCTGTAGGATAAAATTGAGCAAGTCAAATCAACTTTTGCTTGTCAAAAACCGCAAAACCATTATCTGGATTCAAGCATGCCATACACAAAGAAGTTATTCAGTATTCACTTCATTGAATCGATCATTGAGCTCCTTTAATTAGTTGCATATCGATAACAGTATAGAATAGCTCAACACGATAATGATTCTCCCTTCGCTTGTTCCTCTCAAAATCACAGCAACTAGCACGCCTCAGCCCGCTGCCTCCTTTTTTTTTGTTGGGGTACAAGATGAGAGATCGGTAATTACTAATTAGAAATGAATCTAAGTTTGTGTAGGAATAGGATAAGCATTCGGCTTAGAGTTTAGCAATGGATATTGGGCTTTAGCAATGATAATGAACACTGAGTTTAATAATGGATATTGGGCTTTAATAATGTTTGTTGGGCTCAATGAACTGAGCTTTTGTGGGGGTAAATAACTACTCCAAATCAATAGAAAATACAGCACTGCATAATGTATACATTGCGAATACAATTTCAGGGGGGGCAATTGCCCACACTGATGCCTTAGTGGCTCCGCCACTGAGTATATATATGCATGTAGGTAAGTACCTTGAGTTGATGCCATTAACTTCAAAGCCTTGGTTCGACATTTGTCGCAGCTCATCTGCACCTTGATTACTATCTTTCTCTGCACAAATAAAAGGTTTGTGGAACCATAGGTTTCTGTTGGGCACAGAGTTCACGCTCACATGCCGCGGAAGCGTTATCTCCTGAGAGAAGCTCCTGAGTTATATTTCCGTCTCACAAAGGAAACAAGAATATAAAGTAAAATATCCCAGCCAAGTGAGATATCTTACTCTTCCTCTTAACAGTACTAGGACTGAATCAAGGGAACCTACAAACTATAGCCAATACACAATAAATAATAAAGACACGAGATTTACGTGGTTCTGTAAATTTGCCTACGTCCACGGGAGCACCACAATAATTTCTTATTTGACCACAAGAAATTACAAAGCTTGAAATAGAGA
>JBAKGM010000279.1:5373269-5392008 GCA_037177215.1 Asparagus racemosus
GTTGCGGGTGTGGCTTGGAGGTTTTTTTTTTGGGGTTGGGGGCGGGAGTGGTGTGGGGGTGGCAGTGTGGCACGGCCTTGTTGGGCCCTATATGGCTGCCCTTGTACATAAGTATATCTAAATGATATAATATCTTACCAAACTCATTTACAAAAACATTGATTTCAACTTCTCTTCCAATGCTTTCTCTCTCTTTTTTTTTTCAAGAACTCTCAAAGTAAGGAGACCAGTTCTTTTGTCATCTTAGTTTTTATTTAAATTGACGCCTTTTAATTTTAATTTGTTAAGAAAAAAGAAGCTGATTGAGATGAAATCTCAGGGAATCTCTCACAAATTCTTTGTCTAAATTTAGGATAAACAGTAATAGAATTTAAAAATGGAACTCAATCCCCAAGTTACCCCCACCCCCCCCACCCCCCACCCCAAAAAAAAAAAAACCAAAAACCAAGCATCTTCTCGATTTTTGGTAATTAAACCTAAAGCATCTTGGAGTTTAGGTAATTAAATATGACAAAAAAAGCACTCTGTTTCGTACAGTCACTTAAAGTTTTAATCATTTTGTTGCATTCGTTTTTTTTAATTACTCTAAGCATGTAAATATGAACAACATCAATAACAACTTTTACATGGTAAGTTATAACTGGAAATAATTGACATATAAGAAATAAATGTATAAGGTGCAGTTTTGTATTTCTAATTTTTTTTATGAAATATAAGAAGTTAACATAATTAATACATATCAGAAAATTACCTAATTATTTTTATGAAAAACATAACAAATTGAGGTATTTTATGGAAAGATTATGTCGTAGAACATCAAAAAGCACCCAAGAAATAATAAAGATTATGTCTTGGGAACAAATTGACTTATCATTGTTTTCATTGATTTCTTTTAATATGTTTCTTCCAATATCCCACAATGTTAACCACCTCACACTAAAATTAATCATGGATTTAATCAGTGAGAAGTGTGTTGTTTTTAAACGAACATTTAGTATACCCCTTACCTTCTTCTCTTAGAAATTATTGAATTTTTTTCCCAATAACTTGTAACATTTACTTCTTAAAGTTTAGATCATGTATTAACTAGTAACACATTCAAAACCCATGATTAATTGGAGCTTGACATACAACTCATGACAATTTCATGATTCCTTCATGAACTACTCTCAAGTTCATGGTCCATCACATGAGAAGTCTATAGTACCAAGGGGGAAAAAAAACAACAACAACAACTAATGATATCATATTTTCATGCACATTCTTCAACCTGTCGTGTTATCAAATCAACAGGATTTTTTTTAATAGAAAATGCTGGACCCTGAAACTTATTGGTAGAATATCCAATATTTGCAAATGTTACATGAGGATGGCGAGACGAAAGAGAAAAAAACTAGAAATTCACATAAGATCTTCTAGTTTTATGTAGTGGCAAGTAATCAACACATAACCCTACAGGACGTGGTGTGCTCTTCATGATATTTTCTTTAGTCTGACTTGTGTTCTTACCAAATCAATGAATAATCTCACTAATTGAATATGATATGGACGCTGTATGAATTTAGTGAGGTTTTCCTACATAGATTCATCATGTCTTAGGGAGCACCTTTATCTGATCAGCACTCGGAAGTAGGGCGCGTGAATATTTGAAAGAACAAATTTTCAACTCATAAACGATACTTTTGTTCTATTTGGTTTTCTTTCTATAACGACATCGGTGGAACAAGTACATGTCACGATTATGAAGAATATACATTGATTTGGCAAGCTATAGTCCCCTATGAATTAATTTGGCAACATATTTACCCCGTGCATAAATTTTTTGAATGAGTTTTGATATGGCCGGATAAACTCATTGTATCCATCACGTTTAACTATCCGTTTGCAGATCATGATACCAAACAAAGAACGCAATAATAAGTAAATAAAATTTTAGAAAAGAAACGAAGTGCGTGAGCTTACCTCCTTGGTCTCAGAATAAACAACTTCATACTTTTTGGCCCAAAGGGACGGCCCGCGAATTACAGGTTCAACATATGCGGGTTTGGTTGGAGTTTGGTTGGAGTCTAATCCATACCCGACTCCAGAAGCTTCTTTCTTCTTCTTCTCTTCCTCAAACTCTCTCTCTCTCTCTCTCTGTCTCTCTCCAGAATCATCACCATCACTCTCCTTCTTTATTTATAGAGACCCTCAGAGGTTTTCAGCCCAAAACCAAGATCATGGCGGATTCTTTCTTCATCGACCCCTTTAAGCGCCTCTTCTTCACTCAATGGGCCGGCCCCACGTCCTCAGCTCCCATGGACTGGCTCGAGACCCAATCCTCCCACATCATTCGCATCAATGTCCCAGGTAAGTAACTTATTTATGGGCTAATTGGATGACCGATCACCGTATTTATCATTTAATTGGATCTTTTATATCTATGTTTTAATTGCTTGGATGACGTGTCATATAATTAAATACTAGTTAGGTCGTAACATACTACTAGCTTGTGTTGGGTAATTACATTGTAATTGATGTTTTGTTTTGAACTTGTGATACATCGAAAGAGTTGTATTTTTGAAACAAATGAAAATTAATAATTGAAAATGAGGGAAAGCATTTAGAAGTGACTATTAATTAAAAAGATAATTCATACTTAAGTATCAAATGCAAAACCGACAACCCATTAACTTCTCTTCAATTTCATTTCCAGGTTTGAGTAAGGATGAGATAAAAATCCAATTGGAAGAAGGAAACGTGCTGCATATAAAGGGAGAGGTTAAAGAGGAGGAGAAGAGGAAGCAGAAGGAGGAGGAGATGGTGTGGCTCGTGATGGAGAGAGGGAAGGAGGAGGGGTTTGATAGGAGGTTGGGCTTGCCTGATAACGTGCGGGCTGAGCAGATTAAGGCGCATGTTGGAAATGGGGTGCTTACTGTTGTGGTGCCCAAAGAGCCTGTTGGGCCTAAGTTCCAGCCCAGAAGTATTCCCGTGTCAAGCAAGCTTTAGAACTCTATGTAATCAAATAATAAAGGTTTAAGTGTGTTCGTATGTACTTCTATTACGTTGTAAAATGACTTTGGTTGTATGGGGCTAGCTTTTGTATGTTAAGTTCATACAAGTAGTCTTATGTGGTTGTGAAGTGAAATTGTGCGAGTAATGAGAGGAGTTAGTTACGTAGAACTTAAAATTAGAATTAGTATAATTTATGAGATAAGATTTTAGAGTGTTAGTTAATTAGAATTAGAACTAGAATAAAGTTTTATATTGTTAACTAGAATTATCGCAAAACTAGGAGTGAAATGAGTGGAAAAAAAAATTATTGTGTATTTTTATTTTTTTATATAAAAATGAGAGTTGTAGTTTCTCAAATTATTATAAGTTTTAGCTTGAAATTAGGTGATAAAAAATTAAAACTCTCCTATTTCTTTTCCTATTTTCAATTTTTGATATTTCATTTGTTTTCCATTCTCTTTCCCCTATTGGTTATCACTATTAGTAGACAATGTCGTTGCTCATCTTACTCTCTTTATGTGATATTTTCTTTGTTTACTGAATATTATAATTATGTAATTAATTCAAGGGTTTGTTTGGATTGGGGTGAACAAAAGAGAAGGGAACGTATGAGGATAAACATTCACATTATTTGGATAGCGAGTTTTTCCTAGTTCATCTTAGTTCATCCTTTACAAAATAAAAACTGCCCGCTCCAACCAAAAAATAATAAATAATAATAATAATTTGGGATGTAATGGAGGGGAATAGAACTCTCTTAACTTTCCTTTTTTGCTCTTCCCTATTTTCTCTTAACTTCCCTTGTCCCCTATGAAATTCGAACACACCTTAAAGGTAAAGAAATTATAGATCCATAATTTATTAAAAAACAAACGAGACTAGGGGATGAGGAAAAGAGATATGGGAGAGCAAAAAAGAGGAAAATGTAGAAAGCTTTAAAATTTTGGACTTGTATAATAATAATATTTTTTTTTAAAAAAAGTTGCAACATATATTATAATAAACACGAATAATATCTTATTGCCTAACAAATAGTTATTTAATAATAATTAACATTCTAGCAGATAACTATTGGTTAATAATAGCAAGTTGAAAAATATATAACTAGTATTTATGTCATCAATATTTATAAAATACATACTTCGTTATTAGAAATATTTGACCAAATAAACTCATATGTTAAAATAACAGAATCATTAAGTGGGTTGTTAATGGGGAATTAAACGATTCTTAATGAGGTTAATTAGATTGTTAATGATTCTTAATTGAATTTAACGAGAGGCTGATTTTTGAAATGATTTTTGAGATGGAGATGATTGGGTGAAAACCTCTATTAATTAAACATTTTCTATGTGAATAGAATATATACAGAAGAGAAAGTACCATTCTCTTATCAGAGACCCAAAAAGAAATAGTCCAATCATCTTATTATCTAAGGGCATGTTTGGATTGGCCCAAGTGAAGGAAAGTTAAATGAATATATGATAGATTAAGTTAGGAGACGTTAATGTAATATACAACATTTGTTTGGGAATTTATAAGGAGAACTATGGAGATCTTATTTCACCCCGTTTGAGAGGTTTAATAAAGTGAAGGGAATGTAATAGTAAATTTACATAAAATAACCTTAAATATTATTTCACTGCTTTGGATCTCATCTTGATACAAGGGTAAAGTTGTCTTTGTGTAATAGTTTTTTTCAAGAGTTCCCTTCCTCTTCATTACACCTCTATTTGGGGGAACAAAATCTCAAGATTTTTCACCTTAATTGCTTTAATTTTTCCCTCATTATCTATCTCAAATGAATTCCTAAACAATATTTATGTGTCTTGTGTCTTCTCTTATCTCCTATTAACCCTAGTTTGGAGTGTTATGTGGTCCGAATATATCGGAGCCGTATTCAAAATGGATCTGGATATGGTAGTGAAAAATTAAAATCGGTGGGGTGCGGATACGGCTTCAGATGTGGTTTTAAAAAATTATCTGGATATTGTTTCGAATCTGGATATCTAATCCAAATATCAGATACAGTCCAAATATGTGGATCTTTTACTATAAACATAAGCTGTTTTTGCCTTTAAAGCTAAGACTTTACCCTGATTTATTTTTAAAACCAAATAGTTTTATTTGTACCTATAAATTCAAACAACTTTGTACATTTGTCTTTCAACCTGATCTCCCAAGTATACTACAAAACCATGTGGCCCCCCTTAAAAAAACCTTAAAACCCCAACTTTAGCACCGGCTCCTCTTATATTTAGGGATCCTTCAATATGAGGTTGAAGGAAATGACCCCCTAAAATGTTTTTGGAATTTTTGCAGAAAACATCATAAAAGTTTTGAATTGTAAAGGACACCTTTAACATTTAAAATTTGTTAAAAAACCCTTCAATTTGTTAAAGTACACTAAAATCTAGGAATTATGAACAACTCCTGAATTGTTTAGAATTTACAAAAAAACACCCAGAAAATTTTAAAACTTAAAAATGGGTGTCTTTTGTAAGTGTTTGTAATTTTTGATCTTTTTAGGGTGTTGTAAATTTTTTTTGGTGTTTTTTCTGCAATTGTTGAAACTTTCAAGCTGTTTTCTCAAATATTAAATTTTTTAGGGGTATGTTTGTAATTCATAAATTTGTACCATTTATTGAGTTGAAAATTTTGGGGGTTTTTTAAATAAAATTTGCATTTTAAGTTTTTTTTGCCATTTTCAAAGTATTCAGCTTGTTTTCTACAAATTGCAAGGGTATTTTCAGAAGATGTGGGAGAGAGTGAGAAGCTTTGAATGGGTTGGGGGTGTTTTGGGTTTATGCATACAACCTACTTTGATCATGAATTACACCAATTGAGCTTAAATATAAATACACAAACTTGCTTGGGTTCAGTGGTACATATGATAGTACCCGGGTTCATAAACAAATCAGGGTAGAACGTTGGGCTCAAAGGCAAAAAACCCCTAAACATAATTATTTTGGTTTTAGAAGATCCTCGGGAAGCCCAATTTCCAAACCCGACCCGACCCGTTTCTGAAACATCCTACATCCTCCAGAGAGCAGAAGCTCAGCCACTCCTCCGTTCGCTACTCCCCAAATCACAGTCTTCAAACCCTAACTCACTAGCCAGCGCTCTCCGCCGCCGCTCCTCCCCATCCATCATCAATCAACAACGGGAGCTCGAAACCCTAATTTGATTGGTAAAAAAAAACCCTAACTCGCTAGCCCTAATTTCTCTCAATTGTCATCTTTTTTTTAAAATATTTTTTTTGATTAAGTGCTTTGATTTCATTCATAGATATCAGAAATCATGCCAATTGTGTCTCAATTGTAGCGGCTCGAGCAAACTTATGGCGTGGGATCATGACATTTGTGTTGGTGAGGTTGAAAGGGCGCATCGAGTTGCGCTTCAGGAGCATCGAGATCTGTCGTCCGTGATGCCTTGGTGAGGTGCTTCTCAACACCTCAAACTCATGTTCTGGTCTTTTCTTATCTGCACAGAACGGTTGGACTTTTCCCGGAGGAAGTAGGCTAAGTCTCTTGCTTTTACTGCTCCATTAAACATTTCTGGGCTCTCTTGCATGCAGGACTCATGGAAGCTTGCTGCAGTTGGTTTGTTTCTTTGTCTGCAACTCTAAAAGCAACACAAGTAAATATTTTGATTTTTATGTTAATGTCAAATTGAATGATCTTGTTGGTATTAGATATTGTGCGTCGCGTTTGAAAATTAATAGGGGCCAGAAGATTCCAACCCATCTGACCATTTCCAGCTATAGCCTTGCCTTCACAGTCGCTAACCACCCAAGCACTCGATCGAAAACGGGCACCTCAAACCGACACCAATCAACCAGATTCCTACTCAAAAGCAGACATTATCAGAGTCAGATACGGATTGTTCGATCAGGTTTCTCTACCCAATTTTTAATGTCTTTATGTATGATTAATATCATGCTACTGGTTTTAGTAGTATTTGTTTGTGCTTTAACCTTATATATTATACGGGTTTTGAAATCATTCTTTTACTGTTAGTTCTAATTCTAATAGCCATGATATTTGTTTTATCCTAGTTAGCTAATATAGATGACATGAGTTTGTTGATTCAATTAGCTAAAGAACAAGAACTTGGAAAGAACTAGAAATGAACTTGGTGCAGCAGAAACTAAACTACGTGCTAAAAATTGCAACAAACTGGAGGTTATAGAAACCATGGTCCTAATAAACAGCATTGGAAAGACCCTAAGTCATAACAGTTCAAGAAAAATATGGTACCCAGTGTAACTTGCTATATATGTGGCAAGTTCGGACATTTTAAGCCTATCTGTCCACAAGAAAAGTTGGAGAATAAGGGTGGATATAAGTACCAAGAACAAGAGGGCACTGGTAAGAAAGAATTCGTTTATGTAACGAAATGTAAGGCTGTAATGACGGATATCGAGGGTTGGTGGATAGACTCTGGCGCAACAAGGTATATCACTAAGAATAAGCACAAAGTGATAGATTGCACTAAGCTGTAGAAAAGGGAACAGAGAATTTATATGGTAAACAATACCTATCTCGATGTAGAAGGTATTGGTTCATACAGATTGGGTCTGAGGATAGTGTTTTTACCCTCAAGGACGTGTTTTACACGCTAGGAATTTGGCACAATCTGATCTTTGTTCCTAGGTTGATGATAAATGGCTAGAAGTTAGATTTTATAATAACATGGTTCCTATAGGAAAGGATAAAAAAAATGTTTGCCATGGGGAAGTATATTCCTGAACATGAGTTAGTCTTCTAGTAGTTTGTAATAATTCTGGTAATGAAAACTCTGATTTGAACTACTTGTTTAAATTTCTTAATTTGAGTTGTGACATTCTAGACTAGGACATGCTAGTATTTCTAAAATAAATAAGATTACCAAAATGAACTTGTTGTCTGGACTGTCTCATGTTCAATTGCTGCTATGTGAACATCGTCTAATTGATAAATGACCAGGAAGCCTTTTATTGGTGATTGAAGAGCCAATGCAATTTTAGGGTTAATGCACTTGGATATTTGTGGTCCTATAAGGGGTTGTTTGGATGTCTTGATGAAATAGGAGAATCTATGACGCAAATTGGAAAGTGACTGCCCACCTCATCACTTTCCATATGAGACTTTTCATTGTTTGGTTTGGTTTCCATGGGAATCCTAAGATGATAAGAACATCTTGTTTGGTTTGCATGGTAGGTTCTTGGGTAACTGTGAGAACCCCATTCAAAACGATTAAACTATTATAATAAAATTTCCTCTATATAGGGTTATTTGCACTTAAATACTCCAAACTTTACTTCATTTTTCACTTTAATACCTTAAAGTTTTCTTTCTCCTGAAAATCACCAGAAAATATACCTCTTTTTTTAACTTTTCCCCAAAATTTTTTCACTAAAAAACCCTAAAGTTCAACAAAATTCCTCTTTGATACCTCAAACTTTAATAAAAGTTTAACTTTGATAGCCCAAGCTTTAATGAAATTTAACAAAAAAATTAAGTTTTTTTAATGGAATGAAAATTTTAAGTTCTTGATTTGAAATTTAAATTTTATTGAGTTTTAGGGCATTTTTGGGGGCAAAACAATTTAGAGTGTCTAAATTTAATTTTGTTAGACTTTGGAACATTTTTTTGAACATTTTTTTTGAGCAAAAGATAGCTTTAAGATATCAAAGTTAAAAAAGCAGGCAAAGCTTTGAGGTATTTAAATATAATTAACCTTATCTCTATACTTCATTATGAGCGTACAAGTGAACTCAGTGTTCTAGTCTATTAATGGGTGAATTACAAAAAAGAAATTTTATTAACATGATAAATAATGAAATGCGGGGGTTTTGTGAAAATTTCCCTTTTAAGTCATCAATTTGCAACACCCATGTGAAGCCCGCACATCACTTTTGACAATTATGTCAACTTTGGGACAAAAAGGGGATAGTTTGAAGGGATTTTTGGATCCATGACGCTTCAGCATTACGGAAGCCAATCCAACTTCTTTTCATGCTTTTAGTATTGCATCCAACAACTGTAAAAGAGAGAAAATTGACCATTGACCCCACATTCTGACATGCCTCCCCTACTTTCTACAGAAAAAATGCAGCCAAATATAAGTGTTAGAACTCATAGTATTATAAGTTACTTTTATAGATGATTATTTCAAGTTTTCATGTCTATCTTATATCTGAAAAATTAGAAGCTTTTGAATGCTTTAGAAGATATAAGACAGAAGTTGAAAATCAACTTGAAAAGAATATCAATATATTGAGAACTGATTGAACCGTAGAATATTACTCTAAAGAATTTGAGAGTTTTTGTATTCAGTATAGAATTAAAAAGCATATAATAATGCCTTATACACGACAACAGGATGGTGTAGCTGAAAGAAAAAAAACATCGCTTAATGTATTTAGATGCATGTTGTCTCTCATTCTGGTCTCGCCAAAAAAAACTTGGGAGAAGCATTGCTAGTTGCAAACCACATTTTAAATAGAATTCCTATTAAATCACTACATCTACTCCTTTTGAGTTATGGAATGGAAGAAAACCAGATGAGCCATCTCAAGAAATTGGGATGTATAGCCCATGTTCTCAGTTCAGGTCAACTTAGAGATAAGTTGAACGTTAGAAGATTGAAGTGTATACTTGTAGGGTATTCAGAAAAGTCAAAAGGTTACAAGTTCTAAAAAAAGAAAGAGGGGGCATTGAAAGTAGAGATGCTACATTTCAAGAACATTAGAGGAAGAAGAACAAGTTCAAGAGTAAATAGAACATTTAACTGTAATAGATGATTATTACAGTGTTGTTCCCACTACTAATCTTAATATTGTGAATGAACCTAACCTTGAAAATAAAATACTTATGGAAAATGATGAACCCAACATATAAATATTTTGGATAATAGACTTAGAACACAACTTGCATGAGTAGATAATTACTATTTGTATTCATGTGAACCATCGTGTTTTTCGGTTGATACAAATATTAAAGATCAAGATCCCTTAAACTTCACAGATATGATGAAATCTCATGAATAAGATCTATTGCTAAAATCCATGAAGGAAGAACTTGATTCTATAGATAAGAAAAATGTTTGGGAGCTAAGTGATCTATCAGAGAATAGAAAAGCCATAGGATACAAATGAGTGAAGAACTTGAGTTCGTCCCGAGTGTGACCAAGCAATAAGAGAACTTATCGTTGATCAGTAAGATGAGTTGCGATGTGAGAGATAATCGGTCGCGACTGTGACCGATCACCCCATAACTATATTGACTGAACTTTTTTTCCTCTCGGACGAGCATCTGAAAAAAACTTTCGGTATAGAAACATTAACGGCACTGCTGCTGGTATTGGAATTGAAGGTGAAAGTCTCCGAAGAGAGGACGCCTTTCGAGGTCGAGCTGCTTTTTAAGCCATATTCGAGAGTATAGTCGCATGCAGGTAGAATGATTGCTGCAACGACGAGTAGGGGAGGTCGTTGGAGCAGCAAGCAGCGTCATAGCAAGAGATGGTGTATGTCCATGAAAATTTAGAGTCAAAACACATGAATATTGGGCTCTTTGCTTGCATTAGTGGGGTTGCACAACATCCAAATTACATTGCTCGTTGCATGTCTACGTTAACAAAGATTTTCTGAGGCGCTAGGGTTTCAATAAACATTGTCAGTAATCAATTCCTTTCAGTACCACCTCTGAGTTGAGGTTGTCGTACATAATACTAGTCGTCGCCCATTTCTTCGATGATTGACGAGCCCCGTCAAGAAGACGCTCAATGGAGGGGAGTGAAACATTATAGTAGGGACATTGTGAAGAGTAATCGTGATGTATCAAATTCAATGTTAAGGAAGATGGAACAGCTGCATGCGGTGGCCGTGGCCGAGAGTAGAAAGAGGATCATAACGAAGATGGTGTCCTCTCTTCGAAGACCTTCAACTTTGATATTGGCAGTGGTACCATTAATATTTTTGTACTGAAAGTCCTTTCCGGATGCTTGTCCTATAGTAAAGGAAAGTTAGGTCAATGTGGTTCTGGGTTGGTTAACCTCAGTCGCGGCCGATTATCTCTGATATTGCAACTCAACTTGTTGATCAACGATAAGTTCTACTGTTTGGTTGCGCCCAGAGAGAAGTCAACAAGCAAGTTACATGTAGGCGATAAGGTCATGGTCAACATCGCTTCAAATGAGGGCTCAGTCATCAGAACTCCCATCTTGGAGGGAGAATTTCTTACGCAGTATTAGTTGTAGCTTGAAGAGATCATCATTAATTATTAAGAGGGAGTTTGCGTTTCAGCCACTAGTACTAGCGGAGGAAATATCATCGGTTTGTGGATCACTTTGACGTCCTTGTTGAGTCTGTGTTTGAGTCTCTGGTGGACAAGTTGTAATAAATGTGTAAAAAATGGCCAAGTATCCGACTGGGGATGAGAGTGAGACGTTTCAAGTGAGTTTTAACATATCATCATTGGAGTCGCCACAGGGACTGCTTGACATTACGTTCAGGTTCAGCGGGGTGTTCATGAAAGCTATCACAGTCGAATATATTCGTGTCTATGGAAGATTTGAAGAGGGAGTGATGTGCTTGGTGGTGAAGGTGGTGTCGTCGAAGAATGGCTTCCTAATATATACTTAGCAACATTGCATAACAGAATTTGCATATCAGGTATAACTTGAACGAAAGGTTGTTATTAGTTGCTCATGCGGATTGTGCCAAACTATAGCTAGATCATCGAGGTTGTTATTTTGGGAGGAGGGTTTAGTTGTAATAATAATGTTGCTCATGCTTAAATAATGTTGCGCTCTCCTTTGTTAGGATATGATTAGCTTAGCTAATAGTTACTATTATGTGTGGGACAAGATTGTTGTAAGATGTTTGGTAATATTGTTGCTTGGCAGCTTGACCTGGGGTTTAAATGTTGTCCTTTGCTTTGGTTTGCTTTGTTTAGAAAAATATCGACTCATGATGATATGCAACTAGCCCATAACGGATCAAAGAACGTCTGCGGTTAATATCTTAAATGATCATCACATGAGTATCATGTTTAATTTGAGCAAGACACAATAATCGATAGAATTGTTCATTGAAAAGTTTCCATTTAGTTCAGAACAAATGCTGAAACCTCTGAAAGAGTTCTCACGCAGGTTAGACTTAGGAGTTGACTCTGATGGTTTTTTTCATCTCCGAGTGAAATGGAGTTGACTCAATTAATCAAGCTTCTATCTAATTACTTTGGTTGGAAACAAGTTGATGATGACAGTTTGTGCCATGGCAATGCAATTAAGTAGACTAATAAACTGAAGAAGCAAATTATTAATACTCTCAAACAAGACACATTTTTCTAAACAAAGCAACAAAACAAAAAGACAACATTTGAACCTTAGGTCAAGCTGCGATACTTGACCATTTTTTACAAATTGTCCACCAGGTACTCAAACACAGACTCAACGAGGACGTTAAAGTGATCCACAAACTGATGATATTTCCTCCGCTAGTACTAGTGGCTAGAACGCAAACTCTCGTGATAATTGACGACTCTTCAAGCTACAACTAATAGTATGTGGGGAATTCTCCCTTCAAGATGAATGAACCCTCATCTGAAATAATGTTGACCATGACCTTATCGCCGAAATGCAAGTTGCTTGTTGAGTTCGCTCTGGGGCCCAACCAAACAATAACGAAATAGTTGAGGAAGAGAGAGTAGTAGAGTGCGGAGAGAAGCAACGAAATGAGAAAAATGAAAAATAGTTGAGAAAGTGGGGACTCCAACTATTTTAAACTATGCTCAAAATAGATGGGTTTGCCAAACCCGTCTATATTAATGATCTTCTAATTAGATAGGGTTGCAACCCTGTGTAGTTAGTAACGTTTTTTTAAAATCAACCCAGCTTCAACTAGCGCTGCTGGCATGCTAAAACTGGGTTGAATTTCGTAAATAAAAGGGAAGTGAGTCTAATGTTGGGAATAAATATTCAGATGAGTCTATTTCAAAAATTTGTCCTTGGGGAAGAGATCCAGACCTTCGCAGCCACAAACCTCTCTGTTCCGACAACAATGATGAACGCGGTCCCCCCAACCCCTCCTCTCTGCTCCAACAAACCGCATCCCCTCCTCTCTCAACTCCGACGAATCATCGCCCCCCATCTCCAGGCCGATACGCGACACCCACCCATACCCACCTCGACCCTATCTCAAGGTACTCAAATTTTGAATTTTTAGTTATAGGGTTCTAGTTTGTGGGCCTAGATTATGGGTTGTTTCTTGAAATTGAAAGAATAAGTTGATGAGGTTGTCAAAATATAGGATTTGGATGCGTTGATCTGATGATAAGTATGTATTCTTGAACTCATGGAGGTTGGGTTTTCACCTAATATATGCTTCTTCAAATAGGTTTTTTTCTTGAACTCGGGTTCTGCCATTGATTGGCTTGAGTGGCCACTAGGGATGTCCTTCACCTCCATATAAGAATCGGATGATGGAGTATTATCCAATGTCTCCAAATGCTTGCTGGCAGTAACAAGGTAAGGCAAGGCCACCTAACAGTATATGCCATGATTTAAATGCATAATGTACATGAGATATGATGTTTCTTTTGTCCATTGAAAGTAATATATTCATACGGATACATCTTATTTTTCTTCCACTATGCTAGTATTTTTATGGTTGTTTCAAAATTCGGCAATAGCTCAGGAGTTCATTGCTTGCGATGATATTGTGTTTCATGGGGAACACTGGTTGATGTTGTTTGTTATTTGGCTCAAATTGGAAGTCTTCGAGTGTGGCCATGAGGATTGGAGTTGCGTTACAAGTCATGGTTGTAAGTGAAGCCGTAATGGAGAGATAACTTTGAGATGTTTTTTCTTTGTAAGCTGGGGTTAAATTCCAAAGGTTACGAATATGTGAAGCTGTAATGGAGAGAGAACTTTTGAGATGTTTTTTCTTTTTATGTTCTGTGTAAGAGGTTGTAAAAGGGCTGAAGATCCCTTCAAAAATTTCCTTGTCACATAAAATTCATTTTCCCTTTGATTTGAGTTGAACATGTTTCCTTAAACTGAATGAATTCCAGAAACCACAATCAAATATCTCACTTATTGACTTAGAAGTAGAAAGGCTTTACATGAAGAATGCAGGTTTTCATATGTGCAATGGCAACAAACAAATTGGAGTGTGCAGGTAGCCTGGAGTAAAAGAGACTGCAGTAAACTGCAAAATGCAACAAAAACTAATACGGCGGCATCTTCAAAAGGTCCAAGACTCAATCAACCAACAAAATACTATATCTTCTCCTTTTTCTTTCTTAAATAGGAGACTTGAATTATAAAATAAGGAAGTCTCTGCTTATTTGGGAGATTTATATAGCTCTAAAATGACCATTTTCCAAGTGATATGTGTGTGTGTGTGTGTATATATACACATACATACATATATACATGAGTCATTTACATTTGCATCTTGCTTTACGTTCTTTTAAGAAAAATGCAACGGCTTATAAAGATCTCTGATGAGTGTATGAAACCTTGTTTCTCTTCGTTGATCTACCCAGCCTTTTCAGCTCTTAACATATTCCTGCGTATAAGAATTTAAAAGAAAGAAGAATAAAATTAATATGAAATGGGCCCTGAAAAATAACACCAAATACTCCGTGAAAGAGAACAATAGTACCGATTTCCGACATGAAATTAGCGTACAATTGAAGCAAAGACCAATTAGCAATGTAATTAGGACTTTTTTATAGCAATCATCAAGGGCCGTCGACACTCGCTGTCGCCGTCGCTCTGCTCACTGCTCGACACCGGTGATAGTTGCTGTGATGTGTTAATATGAGGGGCTGATATCAACACATCATGACTATTTGAGGGGCTAATATCTAAACCACCTTGAGGGGCTAATATCTAAACCACCACCCCAACCGAAAAAGAAAGAAGCTGCTAGCTCAATACTTGCTTGACTGATGGCTTGTTTAGATTCTAAATTGGAGTGCTCAAACTCATATTAATATTAAATATTCTATACGGTCTAATTACCTTCTTCTTAAAAAAGAAAAGTTATGTTCTAAGTTCTGCCGACAATATGGTGTTATTTTTTTATTTTCCTTTTTCTTCCTTTTGAGAACTCTTTTTCTTCGCACATTCTCCTTCTTCTCTTTGGCATGCATTTCCTTTATTCTTGTTTGCTGAGTACAAGCCAAGAATTTTCCACTTCGGTTAAAAGAGAATTTACGCTTGTATTGGGATTCGGATCTTCTCCGTTGTAAAATAGTAGTGGAGGGATGATTACATTATCATAATTATTGATTATCTAGAGGATGATTATGTTTTTTTAATGCAAATTAGGAATGAGTGCAAGAGGGTATGGTAAGTGTTAGATTTAGAACAAATCACAATCAGCGACTAAGTAATCAATAATTGTGACTAAAAGTAGTGTTCTTTCCATTAATTTTATTCAAATCCCTTGTATTGATGGTGTAATCCTTTGAGAGTGACATTTCGATATCAATTTCATAGGCAGGCAGCGGACACACTCATCAAATGAAGCAAAATGTATTAATTATCTTACATGAATTTAATTATGCATCACTGAAGTACCTTAGAAGATAATTCTTGAATCATATACTCGAAATAGCATCAACTAACCTAATGATTGCTCTTAACATGTATCTTCTTGAAAAAAATATCTCCAACCCCACCCCTACCCAAAAAAAAAATAAAAAATAAAAAATAAAAAAAAACTTTCAAGAATATATATTTTATTTGTAAATTATATGTAGAGGGTTTTGTGAGAGAGCCCAAGAGATTAGAGGGTGTGGTGAAATTCAAAATTCAAGAGGGTTTTGTGAGACAACCCAAGAGATTAGAGAGATCATTTTAGATAAACAAAATTAACAAGGGTTTATGTGCACTCCCACTAAAGTTTAGGGGTTTTAGGGAAATTAACCCTTCCGTTAATCATCTTGCCCTGGTCTTGCATTCAAAGTTACCACCGGAATCAATGCCGACAAATTCCAGTCAATAAACACCAGCCAACAGCCCCATCACGTTTCACTCTCTTCACACGTGTCTTTAAATTATTGTACTTGACCGCGTTCCGTGCTCTCCCATACACATGAGATCCTATCCTTTCCTTCTAGACGAAGCAAAAGCCATCTCAAAAATTAAGCCAAACCCAAAAAGTTAAGATTCATTACAACATTAGCCCCTCTAATCTTTAATACTCCCTCACTCACTCTAATCGTCAACTATTAAGTTTCTAAATCATATAAGATGATTGAAATTAGCCTCTGCGTACAAAATCAATCCCCTTCATTATATGTTACTGGATTAGTGTTTAACTATGAAAATATTAATCATATTAGCCGTCCTAAACAACTCACATTCCTTAAAAGTCGCTATTCTCTCTAGTTCGGCCCTCATCTTTTACAAAAGCGGGGAAAAAAATCACTCTCGTCCCTCTCAAAATCAGCACGAAAATCTTTCTCTCGCATTCTGAATTAGTTTTGGGTTTGTTCTTGAAAGAGTGTTACCTAATATTCCACCCCAAAAAATTAAATCTGAAGGAGCATTTCCCTTTATTTAAATGGTGCTAACTTTGGGACTCATTTCAATCAAGCAATTTATATGGTTTGGGGCACCTAATGGCAACTCCAATGAGGGGGTGAACTAATCGATAATACGAGAGATGTGAGGGACAAATATCAGCATAGCCCAAAACGAGAATGATTATTTATAATGGCCCCTATAATAATCAAGGATATCATATTAGTCCCTAACCTCTTTGTAATTGCTCATAAGTTACTCAAATTCTAAGGGGATCTCCTCTCAATAACCAAAATACCCTCCAGTTTATGTCCCCCACAAAACCCTTATTTTTCTTTACCCAAAAAAAAAAAAAAAAAATCAGTTAGTCCTTTGGTCGCTGATGGACCAAATTGCAAGACACGTTAGGATTTGAGGGAGGGAGTGATGAGCTATGCGAAAGATTTGAGGGCCGAAAAGAAAAGAAACAGCGACTCTCCCTGGCCCCACGTGGCTTGCCACGTGCCAAACTTTACCCCCTTCTTTAAGTAATCCCAACTGCTACTCCTAAATCTCGCTATCAGAATCTCTTTGCCCCCCGAAAAAAAAAAGAACTAGGGTTAGGGTTTCAAACCTCGAAAATCTCCGTCAATGGCGTTGGAATGGGTCGTCCTCGGCTACGCGGCGGGAGCTGAGGCCATCATGCTCCTCCTCATCACGCTCCCCGGCCTCGATCGCCTCCGCAAGGGCCTCATCGCCGTGACCCGCAACGCTCTGAAGCCCATGCTCTCCGTCGTCCCCTTCTGCCTCTTTCTGCTGATGGACATCTACTGGAAGTACGAGACTCGGCCGACCTGCGATCAGGAGCACGCCTGCACGCCGTCGGAGCACCTCAGGCATCAGAAGTCGATCATGAAGAGCCAGAGGAACGCGCTCCTGATCGCGGCCACGCTGGTGCTCTACTGGCTGCTGTTCTCTGTGACGATCCTGGTTGGGAAAATGGAGAAGCTGAATCAGACGGTCGAGAATCTCAGGAAGAAGGATTGAGGGGAGAATTTGGGGATCTTGATGATGGTAATTTGTCCCCCCCTTTTTTTTTTGCTTTTTTGTTTGATGCTTTGGACGGATCTTGACTTTTATCGACTGTTCTGGTGTGCGTCTAGATGTTAGGGTTTGGATCTTTTGTTTCTTCCTTTTTTAAAATAAATCTTTGTGTTGAGTCTAGATCTTTCCGCTGATTTGTGCTGATGTCTGCAGTGGAGCCTTGAATTTGCTTTTGGAAATGACTCAACTATAAATTCTCTTATTATTAGCATAATACCAAAGCTGCTGTGAGTAGTTTTCTGCAAGTTTTGTGTGAATTTTTGTTGTTTATGGATATGAAAAAGAGTACGAAATCAGGGTGGATGAACTCTCGGATGATTGCAGTTTGCATATAGCATTATCATAAAATCGTTTAAGCTAGGCATCATAAATGCTCCTGTTCCGTTTTGGTCTCGTAGGATATTATGGTGTATATAAATTTTCGATTGTTGTTTGGAGCTCCATTGGTTCTAAGCTAAGGTTTAGTGGGTAGGATAATGGATAATGTTGATGCTAGCCTGTCGAATTTCACGGACAACCACGCATATAATCATGTAGCTACTAGGTTATTCTACCCGCGTTGGCACCGTAGTTCTCTCCCTCTGAAATGCCTCACACTACAGCGGGGTCCATGCTTCTGATATGTTTGCTGTGACTTTTTCTCTAATTCTCGAGGACTGTAATTGTTCTGATCTTATTGCTTGGTGTGGTGTAGTTTTCTCATGTGTGCAATGAAACTGCAGATTCACTGGGCTTTGTCCATGTGCTGGTCTGAGTTGTTCTCTAATCGATCTTTGTGGTGACATCAAACAGATTATTAGACGAGTCTGTCTGTTCACGTCTTGATCTATGCGTGTCTGCTTCATGTATCTGAGGTTGTTTCATGTCGACCCAATCCAGACAGAACTTATGTTTATATTAGATTATGTTTTTGGGGACTTTACAAGCATATGCATAAAATTCTAAATCATATTCAAGGGGCTGTTCTGTTATTCCTGTTTTTCAACGAGCTCAAAGGCACTTCTGAGCATCTAGTGGTTGATCAGTCTGTCCCGAGTTGATAAAATCATAGGTCACCCTTAAACTTAAGGGCTGACGATTCTTTCTATTTTTTTTGTTTGTTGCGCAGGGGGGGGGGGGGGGGGGCAGGTTCGCGTTG
>JBAKGM010000279.1:5404395-5415580 GCA_037177215.1 Asparagus racemosus
AGGCCAAACTATATATAACATAAGAATAATATCCTCCATCATTAGCAAATAATGATAACTTTCATCCATAAATCACAACAATGTATGCAACACAACAATCACAAAAAAAGCATTACTATCGAAAGATTAAAAAAATGAAATACAAGAACTTAAAAACCTAAGATTTGGCACTAAATTATTGTTTCTCATTGTTGACAAATTTAAACATAAAGTCACTAATTTTTAAAAGTATACAAACTAAAAAGTATATTAAACAAAAAAATATGGTAATTTTTTAACCTTATAAAAGAGGGCTTCAGAGATTTAAAAAAATTCATTGAGACACCCAAGCCAAGAGAGTTGAGTAAGTAGTAAGATTAGATTTGTTAAATACAAGTGAAAATGGAAAGGGAAAAGAAGAATTGAGAGAAAATTTAGGTTGAGGTCTATAAGTGGGGAACTAGAGAAAGAGGAAGTCTCTGCTCTTTTCTCTAGCCTAAACTTTTCTCTCTTTAATTTTTTTATTTATGAAATATTATTTGACTTTGGTGAAAAGAGAGTTTTTTTTAAAATGAAATGTTTGGGGGGCCAAATTGATAAAGTGAATAGAATGATGCATCAATTGACAAAGTCAATAGAATACCAACACAAGCATATATATCTTACAGTAAAAAATAAAAAAAAATTTGGGGGGGGAGGGCATGGCCCCCTGCCATTGAGTGGCTCCGCCATTGGGGTCCATATCGGGGGTCTATATTGAGAAAATGAAAGGATCTCCAATGCCGCGCACTGACGGACAAGACAGCCTAATTACTGTTGGTCATGATAATGTGTGATAAATGTGATATCAAACACTATCCCACCAAAAATGAGAGAGAGAGAGAGAGAGAGAGAGAGAGAGAGAGAGAGAGAGGGAGGGAGGGAGGGAGGGAGAGAGAGGGTATGTAGGGGTGGAGGGAGGTGGGGTCAAGGGGAAATCAACAGAAGATCACCTGAAGCTACAAAATATGAAGATACATTTATATGAACCAACAAATAGAACACTCCTAATAAACGCGTAATATAGCATAATACATAAACATCATGAAGTAGGATCTTACATAAAGATTTAAGACTTTGTCCAGAACTTGTCATTTACGCATTTAAAAGAGTTTCCTCAATTTCTCTGAAGAAGGGATATGAGTTTGAGCACTCCAATATTTTGGCTCATTTTGAAATAATCCCATAAACTTTGAAAAGCATTACATAACTCCACATGTTTTGTCAGGACTCAGAAGACTCCAAACTTGCCATGTGCCCATTACAATCAGACGCCGATTTTTTGACATTATCTCAAAATTGGTCGATTTCTTGAGGGGTAAGTTTACTCTCAAACAACTGTGTCCTTAACTTATTAATAAGAATCTCATTACAACGTTTCTAGTTGAAGGTGTTAGTCAGTTGGGTCATTTTCACGACGAGTAAGATAATTATTTAAGTAGGGCATTTTTTTACAAGTGGGATATTTTTTAGGATAATTAGGAACAATTTTGTTATGCATAATATATTGAGAAAATGATGTGGGATAGTTTTTGGTAATTACAAAGTATATATCTTATACATTTTGATGATATGAATAATATTCATATATTTTTAAACAAACTAATGTTCATCAGTAATTGTCTACTAGAATGTTAATTGCTATTAAATAACTTTTGGTTAGACTATAAGATTGTTTATGATTATTATAATATATGTTGCGACTTTTTTGATTTTTTAAAAATTATTAATATAGTACAAGTCTTAAAAAATAAAGATTTTCATATTTTCCTTCTTATTTGCTCTCCCAAATCTCTTTCCCTCGTCTCCCAATCTCATTTATTTTTAGTAAATTATGGATCTATAATTTCTTTACTTTTAAATTAATTATATAATTATAATATTCGGTAAACAAAGAATATATCATATAAAGAGAGTAAGAGGGGAGAAGATCCGATCAGATAGAATTGTCTAATAATGGTGATGGCCATTGGGAGAGAGAAAATGGAGAAAATAAAAATACAAAAAATAAAAAATAAGAAGAGAAATAGCAGAGTTCTACCTTTTTATCAATTGGTTCCAAAGTAAAACTTGGAATAATTAGAAAGTATCCGTGCTTTTTCTATATCTTTCTTGACATATATACATGTTATTATTTAGATATGATGAGTGTTGCAATTCCTTGGGTTTTCTTGAAAAGGTTGAATTTTCTTGATGGTAAGAGGGCTTGAACTCAAGCTCTCCCTCGAAGGTAGCAGTCTCCTAATCAAGTTTTCCTGTTGCCATATATATAGATAACAAGCGGTACAGAAATATCCTCGGTTTTTCATTTAAATTATCTTTAAAATAGGTCGAATTGAACCATCTTTGAAGTTTTTTTATGCGTAAATTGTTTTATAAGTATGTATAGTTTTCAATCAACTACTCTTTTTCAATTTCTGCTCAATTATACCCAAAATATCCAAATTACCCTCATTAATTGCATGCATCTTAATACATATTTTCCAATAATTAACAAGGGTAGTTTAGATAATTAAGATATTATTTGAGCAAAATTTCATAAAAAGTAGTTGATTGAAGACTAACCCACTTCAGAGATGGCTTTTATCAATTTGACTTATTTTACAGATGGTTTTTATAATAATAATAATAATAATAATACCTAGCAGCATTCCTAGTATCACTAAAACAATAATTCCAGTCTCACTATAAATCTCTATCCCTGTTGTAGATAGGGATTTTTCCACTCACTCCTTTTGGTCGTAAAATTATACCGAGAAAAAAAAAAACTAAAACATTTTAGAATACATACATCAATTGAACAATTAAGGTGGCCAAGCCAAAAAAGAATACTTCCATGCTGTACATTGCTATTACATGCACTTATACAAACTCAGCCAGGTTCAATAGATACAGTATGATTCAAGTCCAATTTAAACTCAGAACGATATCTATGGCCCTGGCTTCATAGAGGAACCTTCACAATTTCAGGCACAATGACATGCAACATTGCAATTCTTTAAGAATTCATAACATAGACGCACAAAACTCACTGGCAGAACAATAAAAACACTGAAATCAAGAAAACCTCAAATAAAAAGCTGGGATAACTACAAAAAGGTAAGCAATTATGCACCTCCCCTGACCTACCTCAACGCGAACAATGATAATCCAGAACGACAATATATAAGCCAAAAAAACAGACAGGCTACTAATACAACACCAGACCGAATAAAATTACCTCAAGAGAATAGCAAACAGAAGCGATTGGATTGTCACACAGTATCCGACGAAAATAGAAAGAAACAAAAAATACCAAATCTCTTACATAATCTCTCATTAATTTGTGAGCTCCATGATAGCACTAACAATGTCACCATCTGCGGCTTTCAGTGCCTTAACAGCCTTGGCCCTTGAAACTCCGGCCTGTGTCATTACCAGTTCAATATCCTTAGGCTCGACACCAGTCTCATCGACCTCTTCGTCATCTTGAGCTGCAGCAGATGTTTCAGGCTTTGAGACCACGTGGCTGAGATCGGGAGCCTTGAACTGCTCCGCTGCCTGTGTCTGGAGTTGAGAGCTGAGGTCTTCGATCTTGGCCTCTCCGAAGATAACATAAGTGTCCGAATTTGGGCTCTTAAAGACATCTGGCTTCGATATGACAAAGAGTATCTGAGAGTAAACACAAGATATCAGTAAATAGGAAGCGGGATGTACGAGTCTTGCCAACAATACTATTTCTTGTTATATCACTAACATTTTTGCTCTTTTTCACGGTGACGCGGCTGACGCCAGTAATGGGCTTCATTCCAAGTTTCAGCATAGCTTTGCGGCTCTTTTTCTCACTTCTGCTCTGCTTTGACCTTCCAGTGCCCTCACCCTCTTGTCCTGCATACACATAAATTTAGAGAGAAAAATTAACAGAAAGAAGACGAAAAGCACCATAACCAAGAACTCAGCTGAAGACGAACGCAGGACACCCATGGATAAGTCTCTGTTTGAGTTTAGGCTATTTTTAAACACGAGTTCCAGAAAATGTTGAAAGCCCTTCAGAAATAACCACAGAAAGTCACTCCTACATCACCAATATGAGAGAGTGACACGTACAATATATGATATTATATAACTAACAATGCTATAATGTAGTTTCCTACAAGCTCAATAACCACTGCTTTGTACAATATATCAGTGCAAAGTAGGCAACTCTAACCATTGCTTTGTACAATATATCAGGGACAAAAAGGAGCAGCACGTGCCATTTATGGTGAAAGTAAAAGCTTATTAGGATATTAGAAACATGTTTTCCTTGTTTTCAACTTCTATTGGTAGGCCACAAAATTGCAAGTCCAATGAGAATTAAAAATCTGGTCAGGAAAAAGTATATCACAATGAAGCCTTAACCCAAAATTTTGGGGTTGGTTACACGAATCCTATTTTTCCATTCAAATCTGATGAGGGCTATCTCCTCACTAAGTTAAATCATTATCGTTTAGAATAGACATTCCAGATAAGCATTTTGACATACCTTCAACATCTTCCTCGTCCTTATCATCATCCTCATCATCATCATCGTCATCGTCATCTTCAACTACAGGCTCATCGGGCTGCATAAAGATTAAGGACGTCTCAAGTTAAGCATCCAAAAAAAGGAATTCAAGAAATAACTGTAGAGATTCACAAAAATATCACTAACCTACATGGATAATTCAAGGACAAATACATCAACAACAAGAAACAAATATAATCTAGACAGAACATCATCAGAGTGGTTCTCAGCTTAAATAATATGTAGACATAGATGGAAAAAAGACGGCAGAAATTTTTGTATTTAACAAGAAATTTCACATATAACATGTCCAAGATGTTTTTTTAGCTATCGTTAAGGTTGTTTAAACATAATTTTTAAATAAAAGCTCTCAAAAACATACAGTGAGAAGTGTTAAAGGTCTCTTCCTCAACACTAATACTAAAAAGTTGTCATGAGAATTGAGGGTCACAATTTTATATTCTAACATGCCACCACAATCAAGCACGCCCATGGGCCAAAACCAAGACTCATCACAGCGAAATCTTTTTTAATCCATTATAAATTTGTGGTTAATGGGATTTAAACTTTAGTTGCTCTAATATCACGTTAAATGTCACTTCCACTACACTGAAACTCCTAAATTGTGGTGAGGGCTAAGGGTAATAAATTATTACTCTAACAAGAGCATAGCATGTTTAAAGGTCCCTTACACTACCCCAAAACTCTCAAGTTGTAGTGAAATGGAAGGGTTATAATTTTTCACTCTAACAAGAAGAACATAGCATATCCCAATCTAATCCTTAATCAAACAATCAACTTCAATCATATCATCTGCTCCAACATCAAATCTGCCCTCTTCTCCCAGTTCAGCAAGAAAACATCAATCATCACTACACAAGCACAAACTTATATGTGAACCCATCACTGAATTAAGCTACATTTAGAGATCTCTGATTAGAGAAACCCAAGCATCCAATACCAGAAGGCTCCGAATGAAGTGCGCTCAAGAATGCAACAACTTTAGAGCCAGAAAGCCATATCCCGCAGCATGTTCTAATCTTATTAATTATGTCCTCTCGATTACTTTATAAGCGAGAATCATTCTATCATCAGCAACTTGTGATACTCGAGATATATATTAAATTATCAATACCACCATCAACCTCAGCAATTAAAGAATCAAACTTTTCGACCCATCACACAAAAAGAGACACTTTTGTCGATCATGGAATCAATAGTAGTTACTTTAAGATTTTAGGAGAAAACGTGAGCTCCAAAGTTAGTGAATCTGCCTCAAATGAACTACTACAGCATTAAATATAATCATTCAAGCCCATTTCGATCAGATCTATAGATATAATCGACCAAAATAGCAAGAAATTAAGTGACTAATGGAACGCAAACAGGCCAAATAACTTGATTCAGAGATCAATCGAGAGAGAGACAGAGAGAGGATTACATCGATCTTTTGCTGCTCGAGATGGGCGGCGAGGAGTTCTTCCCGAGTTTGAGCAGTCATGGTTTCAGAGATTGGATTTGGAGAGAGCCGCCGTAAATTGGAACGAAGAAAACCCTAGATAAAACCCTCGATTCTTAAAGAGATGAAGGTCATGAGATTGGGATTTTATATCCCCTTACCCTTCGACGCGCAGAATTACGAAACTGCCATCGTGAACCGGACTATTTAATTGGGGCTTACTTGCGATTTAATACCCCAAACTTTCGCTCCTTTTATCGTTGGTACCCAAATGCATACCGCTTAGGCTAAGTTGCACTTAAATACCTTATATTTCACTCATTTAGCACTTATATACACTCCATTGTTTTTCGGTGCATTCATGTACCTTGAGTTATTTAAAATTAGCACTTTAGTACCCTATGTTATGCAAACGTAAAAATTTTCACACGAAAGCTCTCATATAACGTTCACATATTAATTTTAGAGATTTTTAGTCATCAATATTTTTTGTTAAATTTACTATTAATCCTACCCAAATTCTAATTTAAATATATTCTAATTCTATTTGAAAAATAAAAATTGGATAGATTTAATAGTAAATTCAACACATCTAATAGTTAGAAAGTTAAAAAAATTAGTATATGAACGTTATAAAAGGACTTTCGGATGAAAATGTTCACATCTACATAACAGAAGGTACTAAAGTACTAATTTTAGACAACTCATGGTATACAAATGCTCCAAAAACCAACTGACAGTATATAAGTACGAAATTAGTGAAACATAAGGTCTCGTTTGGTAAAGGGTTAAGAAAGAGGGATTAAGGAGAATGATTAACGTAGTTAGCCCATTCGATAACCAGAAGTACTAAATTATTAACTCATTAAATAAGTTTCATTTTAGCCTTTGTGATCATTTTTAATGTTTGGGAAGAATGAGGATTTTGACTATTTTCTTTATAAATAGAGGGGTTAACTCTTAATCCTTCTAAATAGGAGTATTAGTAAACCCCTCATTTTGAGGGGTTAACTCATTTTAATCACTATAAAGAGGTTAGCTTAATCCTTCTATATTTTCCGCGTTTGGCAAATTATGGAGGGTTAACTCATTTTAACCATTGTATAGATTTTTTATGTTTGACGAGGTAAGAAGAGGTTAAGTCTTATTAACCCCTCACTTAACTTGTCGCCAAATGGCACCTAATGTATTTCTTTTAGTGAAATTTAGCCTACCGCTTATTATGAGATGCTGCAGACGAAGAAATCGTCTGATAATCATATATCAAAAACTGCTTCCAAAGTATTTAAGATTTTTGGCAAAACTATGCTTACAGATCATTGTATAAAGATAAAGATCACACATTGTATATAAACTTAAAAAAAAGGTATTGACTAATTCTATTAATAAATAAATAAAAACCAAACTGGCCCTTAATAAGGACTAATTCTGAATATTTAAGATTTGAGAGACCAATATTAGAAAACATTAGCTTTTTTTGTTGAAATTTTCAATTAAATCTTGCTGAGATAGCAATTATGTGGGAAAATAAAGACTTATTTCCGGACATCCTTCCTCTCTCTTGTTGTTGACAAGGCCAAAAAACATGCCTTTATTTTCCCCAATATCTATCAGCAAGAAGAGAGAAGTGGACATTCAGTTAGCAAAAAATAGTAAAACTAAAATTTTATTTTATCACGTTACTTCCACATAAGCAATATTTAATGAAAATTTTTAAAAAGAACCTAAGCTGATGACGAAGACAACGTTAGGAAGGTAATATTATTAGAGACTTCCAACGAAGACAACGTTAGGAAGGTAATATTAGAGACTTCCAATGACGACTTCCAAACTTAAAAAATCTAGATGACATTTAATCAATATATGAAGGACTTCCATGAAAGTTTTGCGTAACTAATGTCATCTCTTCATAAATTATAGTACTCATCCTATATGACACTTCTACACACGGAGTGAATCACAACTATTCACAAAATAACACATAATTGTGATTATCATTTTGCACCTTCCATAGAGAACACACATTAGAGGATCCAGACCCTTTTAGGACTCATATGCAAGCGAAAATAATAAAAATAAAAACATAAATGGCAAGAAAAATATTTGGCATTTCAATAGTTTCCAGCAATCTCCATAAACTCTACAAAGAGCTCTTGAACAATCACCAACCTCCTATGCACTTCACTCACAACCTCTTTCTTTGCCTTCACATTCAAACCCAATTCCCTCTCCTTCAATATCTCAACCTTCACAATACAAATATGCTTCCTCAATCTCTCCAACAAATCCATAACCTTCACAATCTTAGCCTTAACGTTAACATTATCACCTTCATCATTGAACTGTGACCAAGATTTAATGATCCTCGAACTATGCTCAATATCATCCATCTTCAATATCATCTCGTGTTTGAGCCCATTGAGCTTAGCTGGTCCAATGGCACATTTTACCGCTTTGGTTAAGATCTTCAAGCTAGAAACTCCGTCGCTAATGTATTTTATCTCAAAGTCGAACACGGAGAATGTATGGAAAAGCTTCAGGTTTCGCGCATGCTCAGGCTTATTGAGATTCATATCTGAAATATTGAGTGAGACATGAGAATTATTGAGGAGAAGTAGACAAGGTAGATTACAAAGCATATCTTTGTTTCGAAGAAAAAGAAAAGGAAAAAGGAATTTAGAGAACCAATGAAATTTGATTAACAGAAGAAACATTTTGCAGCTTACAGAGAACAAGCTTGAAACCAATAGATATACTTCTTGTATTCTGGATTAAATTTTTAAAAGAAATTAAAGGTTTTATTTTTTAAAAAAAGAGGTTTTACAAAAGTTACCTTAAACAATGGAGGATCTGCAAGGGGCTTATACCATGAATCTGAAATATGTAAAGAACAAGATATAGGTTCCTGAAAATCAAAAGGTACAAGACATAATTTATTTTATCTTTAAGATTATGGAGAGAGTTCTTGTGTGTTTTAAATAGTATATAACATTAAAACAAAGGAAAATAAAGGAGAGTAAGTCATACTCAGCAATTAAATAGTATAGGTTTGGGACCATCACTGACCTTTGCATTCTAATTCTAGAGGATGTTATTTCCAAAAGGAACATATTTGATTATAAGAATCATTAATGATACTTCATAGTTAGTAATGCAAACATATAAGCCATTACTATTTGCGGGCTTATCGTGAATCACTCCATTATGATAGACAATTACAGCGAAATGCCTTGTAGTTTTGTTCTTTCTTGTTATAGATATAACAACAAAGAAATTAAGAGAGAATTTGATGAGAGTATCTTTCTCTAACCTGTGCATCATGATCATAGTTTCTTTATTAAACATAAACCAAACTAAATGAACACATAATATCCTTTTTGCTCAAGTGATCCTCTTATATTGATCTTCAGCATACAGAAATGGTATACCACTTAACAAATGTCCTCCAGAAAAGCAAAACTATATCAGCTCCACTACTAAGCATAGACATTACATGGGCTTTTTCCTAAAAACCACCTTTAAAATGGAGTCATTCTATGTAATAATTAGTTGTCAAATACCAAGTATATTAAAGATATCATCCTTAATGGAGGTTAGGCGAGATCAACTAACGAAAAAAATTAACCAAAGAGTTATCCTAGGTGGTTGATTGCAACAAAAAAAATCCTTTAAAGACGATTTATGTATGAATTGAAAATTGAAGGTAGTTTCTATAGAATGACCCAATTTTAAATGTACTTTCTATGAAAAAACCAGATTTCATCTATTACACCCTTTATGTTCAAGCTTGGAGCCTCTTCCCTTTCCAATCTTCTAACTTAAAAGGGAAGCAAAAAATCAATTTGAACAAGATCCAAGGACCAGTATATATGAATGAATACATGTAAACAGTATAAATATAAACCTCCCTTCGATATGAAAACAGCAACATTCTCCTTTTAACAAATATGATTTGCTCCATATACCACCCATTACTGCCTTCAGCCTGGAGTAAGGCACCAGCCTGGTTGAGCTGCCACCACCCAACTCAGAGTTTCCAAAGCCTCCATGGCTGCTACGAAGAAGCCCGACCAGATGGCCGTATCAGTTGTCGCCGCCACCGCAATTACTCCTAAAATCAGATCTTCCACCTGTTTTAAAGAACATTAAATATTTACTCCTTCCTTCCTGTTAAATTAACTTGTAGGAAGATAAATAGATGCATCACATTATCTTGTATTCCCAGTTATACATATGGTTAAAGGTTTAAATCTGAAAAGATCTCAATTGTTAATAGAGTTTCACCATTTTCAAAACACAACACACTCCCTTACAGTCTACAAAACAACCGAGAGCTCGAAAAACACCAATCAGATATAACTGTATCATCAAATAAAGAGTACTATGATCTTGAAAAGTTGCAGCGGCAAGTAGCCAAACTCCAGCACACACCCAAATGAACACGCTACTGTACAGTTAGGACCAAAAAGCTAAACAGATGATGCCACTAAGTAGTTAGAGACACGCCTAAAAGAGTACAAAACACCAAAAAGAAGGGACGCTTATGTATTTCATAGAGCAGCTCTGCTAAGATCTCAACAAATTTGAAACGTAGCCACTAAACTCAGTTATAGGGACTTGGCACTAAATATTTGCCTGACACGGGACACCTGCGCTTGCAAAAAAGACTCGCCCAACATAAACAAGGAACATCACATTCATGTCACTTTTTTTAAAAAGGATTTACCGTAATGAAATTCCTATTTTCTTGGTAATTTCCAAAATTTTGGAAGATTTCAGACACTTCAAAATGCGGAAGGTTTAGATTCCACCAAGTTAAAACCTTCACATCCCTACCAAAGTACCATAATCAACTCTCTTTTCCTGAGCAAAAGATACCTATTTAGTCATTTAGAAGAAGATTTCATGCTTAAAAGGCAAAATGTCTAATCCAAAGTTGTAACTGTTAAAAATGGCGGGCCCCATGAATAGTAACCCGTGAACAGTACCACCCTCGTGCACAAGCAGCCGCTCATGTGGTGTGTTAAATAAATTAAAAAAATTATTTTTATATTCGTGCACAGTGCTTTCCCAGATCTATAAATAGGCACAGAAATCATTCAGAAAAATTCATCCCAGAAACAACAACTCCTCTATAAATAGAAGTGAGAGAAAAATAGAAAGAGTATCTCCTTGTAAAGAGA
>JBAKGM010000279.1:5415680-5430722 GCA_037177215.1 Asparagus racemosus
GGATTCGAAGCTCTTTGTGGATTCAAAGAACCCCTTGGTGGATTCCGAGGTTTATCACTTCCGCGCTGCGTCAAAAATTCACAAGAATATTTGAATCTAAAATCATAGAGAAGACAGCAAACTTCATTCAACCAAAAGATTTTCAATATAGGGGCTCTTTGGATGGGAAAAAAGCAAGGAAATCTATTATATGAACCTATTTCTTATAATAGCCTCTTTTCCTCCATTTGGTTCGCTTCTTAAAACTAAGAAAAGAGATGAGATGAGATGAGTTGTTACTATAATATTGGATGATATAACTCATTTTTAAGAAAATTCATTTCGTGACTTTTTTTAAAGAAATGAGCGGAAATCAACTTTTCATGATTTCATTCCCCTATTTACTTTTTATTTGATTCTAAGAAATTAACCAAACAGGCCCATAAAGCACCATAAAGCACATATGCTATCAGATAAAGCCAGTCCGAAAACAATAGCTCGCCTGCTAGGAAGCTGCCATAATCTAAAGCCCAACCAAATAATACAGCCCAGTCTCCCAAGGAAAGGGCCTCTGGGTAAAAATCCCACTAATCTATGTAACAAATAGAAGTGAAAATGAACCAAATAATCAATAAATATTTAGTTAACTGTTCTCGTCTAATTTTATACACAATTGAACAGTTTATTTAACAATAAACAATTATTTAGTATAACATTTGCAAATAAATATAATTTAACTATATGTCCATTCGATTTGTTTCATTTTATTGTTTGTTTAAAATTTGATCCTTCATAATCAAGGGTAGAGCCACGAGCCCAAGATAGATAAAGCACAAAAGAGTATAATACTCTTTCACACGTAAAAGAAATTATATTGAATTTTCCTCAGTGGATAATGCTTCAATTTATGAAATTTGTGTTATTCTACAATGATTTAGGCACAACTGTTGAAATAATAAGTATTTGCCCACTCTGAGCCCAACCTCGGCTCCGCCACTGTTTATAATTTAAAGTTATAATAATTTTGAGACACTTTAGAAAGTCACAATTCAAACTTTTAATCAAATATTCAAGTTATAAATTTATACATTATATGTGTAAAGAATAATTTTGTAATTAAAAGTTTAAATTATGTATAGCCTCAAATTCTTTAGAAGAAACTACCAAATAAAAGTGTCTTATTATTTAAATAAGTTAATATTGTTGGGCGAGAAATCGGGCCAAATTTAAAGTTGACGAGCCTTAAATAGAAGTTAGAAATCAATTTTAACTCAAAAGTTATAGCTATTAGGTATGATCTAAACTCTTATTTAAACTCATCACTCTTTCTTATCTTATCCGATGTGAGACTATACACACATATTAATCACCTCAACAACTCCCCCTTAATTTGTGAGTATAGTTCAATTCAACTATAATTCAATTTTCCATGAAATTCACTAACGTTTTGCACCACTTCACTTGTGTGCTAACCAATTCACCAACTGTTCCACCACTTGACTCGTGGGCTAATCAAACTATGCATTCAGCACATGGCTGTCAAACATTCGTAGAAACTTCCACCATATCACTCATGGTAGCTAACTAGACTATTTAATTCCTACGAGCATCCGTGGATTCTCCCGACACCTTTGGGCTTTACATCGAACTTCATCTTTTTTTTAAATTACTTGCACCATGCCCTTAGCCATGTTACCATTTGTTGGGGGAGAAATCGGGCTTAATCTAGAGTTGATGGGTCTTAAACAGAAGTTAGGAATCAATTTTAACTCAAAAGCTAAATAGCTATTAGGTATTGATCCAAACTCCTATTTAAACTCATCACTCTTTCTTATCTTATCCGATGTGTGACTATACTCACATATTAATCACCTCAACAAATATTTATAAAAATGTAAACTATGGTTACCAAGATATTAGTCCCTTAAATCTTCCATAATTACATATTAGTCTCGCAAGTATTAGAAACTACTCATTAGCCCCTCAAATACTAAAGGTCTTGTACTTTGGTCCCTCAATGACCAAATTGTCGTCTCCATTTATTCTCTAGCCCAAAATTCTCATAAACACAGCATCTGTTGTGGCCCCAACCACCTTAACAAATCAGTCCAATCTCCCTCGCTGTCAGCCTCTTCTTCAAACTATCTACTCATCAGAGCCGACACCAATTCCTTATTTTTTTAATCCATCAACCTTTCCCGAGCACTCTTTGAGTACGATTTGTAGATTGAATCTCTCATTAAATAAGATCTTTGTCTATGACGAGGCGACTAAGCTAGTTGCACCATAGCTTAGATCGTCGTTTTCGCATATTGGATAGTCTACCCATATATTGCTCATCAAAATCTAGTATAGCAGAGAGGAGAATAGCTTTTTTGAACATTGAGAAAAGGGTGGAAAAAGAGTCGGAGAGGGAGGAGGCTGACAGCAAGAGGATAGCCGAGGATTGGTGAGTAGGGAGCTGCAGTGGGAGTCAAATTTAGGGGACTCAAGTAGGAGAAGAAACAAGTTATCGTATTTTGATCATTGAGGAGCTGAAAATCAAGAACCTTAAGATTTAAGAAACTAATGAGCAATTTCCAATATTGGAGGGACTAATATGGAATTAATGAAGATGTCAGGCACATATGTATCTGAATAACCCTATAAATTATCAATGAATGTACCGATTAAACTCGTATAGATAGGGCTAAATCGAACAGGTCGTGCTTGAAGATTCGAATGCTCCACTCCTACCACGACACTAACTATCAACTATGCTTCCACTGGGCCCCACCTGATCACTATATCCCGCGTGGGTCCCAGTCCAGGGTCCCAATATCCCCTGGTCATTCCTCGTTGGCCGTGGGAACCACAAAGCCTACCCACGCACCCGCATACCCGCCCTCGGCCTATCCGCGATCCTAATTGGACGGCAGACAATAAAAGACCGCACCACCCGAGGAACCCCCACCGACTAATAAAAGAGAGGGATTTTTCTTATTGGTCCCTTCCGGTTTGGTATTTGGAAATTGGTATCTCTTGAAATTGCTTTTCCGTCCCTAAAATTTAATTAGTTATACATATTGCTACATATACTTGGGCACTGTATGATTTAAAGGGAATATTCCATCTCTTTTTACTTTGGGCTTGTGAGCTTCAAATTAGGACAAAAGTTCAGTGGTGGTCCTCAATATAGCGAACAAATATCATTTCAATCTTTAATATTTGAAAGTCATCGGATTGGGATCTCTAACATTACCTTCGTCATCAGCTTAGGTCATTTTTACAAACTTCTATTAAATCTCGCTGGCGTATCAATGCCATGATAGGTCAACCTTTAGCTTTGCTTATTTTTTGCTGATGTAGCAGGAAAAAAACATGGGCTTTCACTAATCTTTTTACCGACGAGGTATTGACACCGCCACTTTAGCAAGATTTAATAGAATTTTCTAAAAAATAATATAGGACGACTACGAAGGTAGCATTGTGGACATTCACTAATGATGATTTTCAAACATTATGGATCTAAATAATATTTAATCAATACATCAGAGACTCTGCTAAACTTTATCCTTCAATTATATATCTTTGTTTAAGTTAGTTCAAACACAAACACATTTCTTTAAATCATTTAAATTAAACAAAAAATTAAAAACCTTTTGTGTACAACTAATCCAGGTCGGAGCAAAATCCATCACGTGTGTCTGAACAAACTAGTCTAGCCTGAGTTAGCAATATAGAAGGGACAACTAACAAATGCACTAATTTGAAATAAGTATTAAGATCTGGGGTACTAAAGAGCAATTTGAACGATTTGAAGACTAACCTTAAAAGCGTAAAAATTCAGGGTACCAACATGGAAAAAAAAAACAAAAAGGCAAAAGCGGAAAAGCCGCATCGTGGCCTTTTTCTTTTGGGGTCACTTGGTAAAAGGCTAAAAGGCAAAACGGACGGTTGGGATTGACCGTTTGCAGTCCTCACGGCGCCGTCAAAATAATGCACCTTGCCTGTAACGGAGGAGTCGGGTCTGTGGTCCTATTTGACGGTGGAGCCCCAACGGTCAACTCGAGGCACCATGTCATCTACAGTTCTCTTATCAGCATAGCCACGCGCGCAATATAAAACTACGTCATGAAGCATCAATATTGTTGCCACTGGTTTCTTGACGCAATACATTTGAGGGCGTGTTTGGTAATCCTTTAAATTTGGGTTAAGATTAGTCTTAGCTTTAATTTTACTCTAAACTAGTTCAAAGTTGAACCGGGCGGGTGATCCAACAAAGAACCTTTTTAAACACCCTGTTTTGCTTAAGAAAAACTGAGCCAATCCGAACCCGATTTATTCAAACAGAATTTTGTTAAAAACAAAGCCTGGACCCATCCTAGCGCCATTTTAAGTTGTTGCCTCAAATATAAGAGTGTAAATGTAATGATAACACTTTGCACGATGCACAATATTTAAAGCTTAACATGAGGAAACATAAGAGTTATTTCAATAATTTTCACGTTTAATGAGATTTGTGACTTACATCTCCTTAAAAAATAGCAAAGATTCAAAAAAAATATTAACATGCCCATTTTCGAGGTTAAGCGGTTCTAAACAGCTGAGAAAAACGCATTAACAAATTAGATATAGATGAGTAGCTAATACGTTTGTTAGATAAATGAGATAATTTTACATTCGGAGGCAACGACTCTAGTCCGCGATAAGAAAAATGCATTAACTTATCAAATACGGCTGAGTACCTATTACGTTTATTTAACAAACGAGTGATACGTTTTATCAGACTTTTGAGGGTCGGGTACATTTCCGTTCGACCCGATATCCAAACCAGGCCAACCCGATCCGGTTACTGGCCCACCCGCCCTTACCGTTCTAATGGAACAAAGAACAAGGTCCACCATATTACCCAATCAATTACCAGCTGACGCGTGGCATTGAATTTGAGCCGGACCGGTCAGAGAAAGTCCAACCGCGGGTGACCAGAAACGGCTTCTCACCGTCCGCCGGGTACACTGCTGAGATCCTCGAACGATAGTTGCACGCCAATTTTCATTTTTTAGTTAAGCGAGTTTTTAAGGCAACAGCGGAAAAAGAGGAGTCAATTCATAAAATTCCATTTTATAATTCAACTTCAATCCCAGAAGACACCGCAATATCAGAAATTGCGACATTATTTAAAGTAAAAACTTATATTTTCCAGCTAGCTCCTCACCTTTACATCCTACAAGCTGTACAAAAATTTAATTTAAAAAGTTTCTACAATCACCACCATTTTTGCCAATTATTCACTCCCTCATCATTGTACACTTATTAAAATTCTAAAATCTAGGCGTGTATTTATCAAAATCACCATAAATTAAGCAGCATGTTGCAACTAGCGTTAGGGTTTTAAAGCATCAACGCTGACAAGACAACACACACACACACTCTCTCTCTCTATGGTTTGGTTGGGCTGATGGGTTCCGGTCACCGCCCAATGCCGTCAGCTCCTTTACTTCTCTTATTCTCTCTCGTAGCTCTGTTCGCTTACCGCGGAGCACCGGATCTCGCCGGCGACCGCGCCGCCCTCGTCGGGTTCCGCTCCGCCGTCGGCCAGTACCTCCCATGGAACCTCACAGCCGCATCCCCGTGCGCGTGGCCCGGAGTCACGTGCGAGGGAGGCCGCGTTACTGTCCTCCGACTCCCCGGATCCGGACTCATCGGAAAAATCCCGTCACCGGCTCTCGGTAACCTCACCGCCCTCCACACCCTCTCCCTCCGCTTCAACGCGCTTTCAGGTCCTCTCCCCTCCGATCTCTCCTCCATGGCCGAGCTCCGGAACCTCTACTTGCAAGGGAACAAGTTCACCGGCGAGATCCCGGCGTCTTTAGCCTCGTTGCAGCATCTCGTTCGCTTGAATCTCGCGGGAAACATGTTTTCCGGCGAGATTCCGGTGGCGCTCAATAATTTGACTAGACTGGGAACTCTGTACCTCGAGAGCAACGATCTCGTCGGAGAAATTCCAGATCTGAACTTACCTAACTTGATCCAGTTCAATGTCTCCTTTAACAACCTCAACGGCTCGATACCGATGAAACTTCGGTCAATGCCGGCGAATGCTTTCCTTAATACCTCTCTCTGCGGCGGTCCCGTCACCGCTTGCCCCTGGGAGGTCTCGCCGCCTGGAGCAGAGTCCAAGAAGAGCAGCAAGCTCTCCGGCGGGGCCATCGCCGGAATCGCGATCGCCGCCGTCATCGTCTTCTTGATTATCGTCGCTGTCCTCTTCCTTCTCTGCAGAAAGAAGGGATCTAAACGCGGAGCGAGGTCCGCTGACGTGGCGGTGGCGGCGGTGGACAAGCCGCCGGAGGTGGAGATACCATTGACGGACAAGAGAGTCGTCGGAGAGGGAGCGGTACCTCCGGCAGTCACGGCGGCGGCGGTCACGGCGGCGGCTGCTGAAAATGGCGGGAAGAGGCTGACGTTCTTCGGTCAAGGGGCTAGGGTTTACGATCTCGAGGATTTGCTTAGGGCTTCGGCTGAGGTTTTGGGGAAGGGGACGTTCGGGACGGCGTACAAGGCGGTGCTGGAGATGGGGACGGTGGTGGCGGTGAAGAGGTTGAAGGAGGTGAGCATCACGGAGAGGGAGTTTAGAGAGAAGATCGCGGTGATCGGAGCGATGGAGCATCAGAATTTGGTGGGTTTGAGGGCTTATTACTACAGTAAGGATGAGAGGTTGCTGGTGTATGATTACATGCCAATGGGGAGCTTGTCTTCTCTTCTTCATGGTGAGATCCTAAATTCCCATTTTTTATGAGTATATAATTAGCTTGCTCGAGGTTTTGCCTAGTTTTTGTTACCGCAGATTAGAAATTGGGTTGTTCTGAATATTAACTGGGAAAATTAAACTGTGATTGTTTTTTATTTTCAGTTAATTTGGGTTATTTTGCATGTATAGTTTCCCCAATTTTGCGCATCTAGTTTCTTCTCTGTAGGCTTCAATGTTCAAGAAGCATTATATACATATATACGAATTCTATGATGATTACAGAATTTTCATCTTGGGTTATTTTTCATTTTGCCCGGAGAAAAGAGTGCTATTCTTATTACTCTTGTAGCACCTTTTTTATTAATTTATTTATTCCTGGGTTTTTTATTTCGTGATGCCTCTGTTTCTCCCAATAACTTTTTTTTGTAACTTTTTTCTTATTGCCTCTGTTTTCCCAATAACTCGTTTCAGACTCCAATCTTTGAGCACTGTTCTACATTGTTCTTGATATTCACATATCTAACTGTTAGCGGTACCTGAGATATATCTCTCCCACAATGCTCTTGATATTTATACGTCTTACTGTTCTGCATTGTTTTTGATTCATGTATCTAACTGTCAGCAATATTTTCAGACAAATCTCTCCAATAATGGCCTTGTCCTTGCTTGTTATGAACATAGCAAGAATTTAGCTGTCTATAACATAGCTAGCAATAGTTTATGAAGCATTTCAGTAACATTTGCGCTTTCCCTTCTTCAAATTTCTCTCCTCAAATCTTCAGGCAACAGAGGATCCGGCCGCACTCCACTAAACTGGGAATCACGCTCCGCCATCGCCCTCGCCGCCGCCAAGGGCATCGCCTACATCCATTCCACAAGCCCCTCGGCCTCACACGGCAACATCAAATCGTCCAACATCCTCCTCGACCGCTCCCACGAGGCTAAAGTCTCCGACCACGGCCTCAACACCCTCGCAGGCCCCTCCCCGACCCCCAACCGCGTTGCGGGCTACCGAGCCCCAGAGGTCACCGACGCCCGCAAGGTCTCCCAAAAGGCCGACGTCTACAGCTTCGGTGTCCTCCTCCTTGAACTTCTCACCGGAAAAGCCCCCGCCCAGGCTGCTCTCAACGAGGAAGGAGTCGACTTGCCGAGGTGGGTCCAGTCGGTTGTCCGAGAGGAGTGGACGTCGGAGGTTTTCGATCTCGAGCTTTTGCGGTATCAGAATGTGGAGGAGGAGATGGTGCAGTTGCTGCAGCTTGCGATCGACTGTGCGGCTCAGTATCCGGACAGGCGGCCGTTGATGCCGGAGGTTGTTCTCCGGATTGAGGAAATCCGGCGGTCGAGCTTGATGCTGCCTTCTGATGAGAAAGATGAACAGAATGAGTAAATGGTTGATTCATTGATTGTGTTTTAAATTGAGTGGAGTCCTGTAATTTTATTTTATTTTTTTCCTTCTATCTGTATTTTTTGGGTTGTTTTTGTTTTCTACAATTAAGCAACTAGTTCTTCTCTTGTTTCAAATTGAGCGAATTCTTCCCTTTTTCTATGTTGCCTTGTGCTATGTTACTGAAAAGTAGCAAATATTGTAGGTAGGTAATACTTGTATGCAAATGTTTGTTGCAGATAATCAAGTTTATCCTTCGATACTTGTATATTTTCAAATGCAAATCCAGTGTGCGGTTAGTTACCAAAGTCGTTGATTTTGCAGTGCAGAAAAAAAATGTATGATTATTAGAAAATCTTACAAAATTGTTTTGCTCACGCCAAACATATCTGTATGCACGAATTACATATATTTAATAATAAAAGAAGAACTGTGGAATTCGATGGAGTAAGAGGTACTATTGATTCACATAGTACATTGTAGGATTCTTGCAAACAAGATTGTGAAATAGAGAAATTCTAAACTCAAATTGATTGTCAAGTACTTATTATTCTCTCTGTTTCCTTTGGTTCTAATTCTTCTGTGATTCTATGTATATCATTCTTTTCCCTTTTCCCTTTTCCCTTTTCCCTGTGAGTTGGTTGGTGCGATGAAAACTATAATGAAACATTGCTGGCAATTTATATCCTGTGTATTATCTACAGAGATTTTGCGGTGCTTGTGAACAACCAATAGCTGGATTCTTTTTGAGATGTCTCTTATCTGTACTTGTCAAGTCTCTGAATAAAACAATGCCCCACTGAAGCCTTATTCTGAAGAACATGGAAGCTGCTACAGGCATTATTTTATGTATCAGCTTGTTTACAACTGCCAGCTGGTCCAAGGAAATTCAAATTCTTTGTTTTTGGCCCTACTTGTGATTTACTCTCAATCTTGCACTTGGAAACTTGTGGATAAAATCCTATTTTATAAAGGCCAGCTGGTTTGTACGTGTATGCTTGTTCATAGGGGCTACAGCCTTAATCAAGATGATCTGTCCTTTTGAGGGAAACATAATCATTTTGATTAGGGCTGTTTGGTATGAAAACTGCGATTTGAGTTGCAATTTGCGAAAGGTGATCCAGTCATCTGTTTTTGCAACAACAATTGTAAGAAATGAAAAATCTGTATTGTGGGTTTGACTCGGTATTAAAATTATCCAAACTTAGCATAAACGATTATATTAGTTGTTATAAATGTATTACCTCCTATAGATTTAACTACAGTCAGTTTGTAGCCTCAATTTTCTTACAGCTCCAAAGCTTTTGGGGGATCTCATCAGATTGGTGTGTGATTGCAAGACATGGTTTTCATACTCCTATGCCCTTTTATTTTTGCGGGTTTGACTAGGGAACTTCCCCATGACCCTACGGATAATGGGTATCAAACACCCGGGTGTGGTTAACGCGCACTCTCAATGCACAGCCTTAAATATTTCAGTAAATTAAATTCCTATAGGTGCTCTTTAGGAGAGTCGAAACTGAGCTAGACCCTTTTGGGTCTGCGCTGAAATCTTACTGATCACAAAATAAAGTGACATCGTGGTGGCTTTAAACCATCACATAATAATACTGATTTGTTGCAGTAATTGTATTTGCTTAATCAAGTTTCTAAATTTAGTGCTGTATTCACCTACCAATTTTTGAGCTGAACGTTAATTCTTAGAGAAGGTTTGTCCATAATCAATCCTCGTCAAATACATCAAGATCATTTGGTAGTATTTGCCATCACTTACCAGCTCCATTACCAGCTTGGTTGGCAAAAGTTCATATTCCTTGTTTTTAATATTCAACAAAAGCTTTGATACTCAACCACTTGACGTAGAAATGTCTGTATGTTTGTATACACTCGTGCAATATGTACAGTACTAAACTGAATGTTTTATGAGAGGATTTGGGTTCTCTTCATTAATAATTTACAAATGATAAAAATGTGACTACAATCATAATTGTAGTTTCCCTTTTTAAATCATTCTGTCAGATATCAGTATCACTGATGTATCAACAGTAAGCAGTGAAAATTTTCCAAAGTGATTTACTTTCTCCTACAAACTTAGCATAAACTCTAAGTAGGCTTAACTATCAGAGAAGGACCTGATGTAGTTGAAAGAGCACAATCAAAGACAAATTAAAGTAAGGCTAATTGAGAAATATAACCACCATAAAGGAAATTATGTAATCAATGATGTGATTGTGAATAACTTCGAAAGTTAGACTAGCCCTAACAAAGGTTAAGAATCAAATTGTATTATCCGCATGTAGGTAAATTTTACTTTGGTTTAAACCATCAGATCTTAGTCAGATATTGATAATCAATTTTCTGTGTAAGTTCATTACTTCTTTCAATTCTTTGTACTAGATGAATTAAGCCCACCACTACAAGAAATTATGTCTTTAACGAAGGGATTTCCCTTCGTTAAAAAAAAGAAAACCTTCGTTATTGTATGCTAACGACAGGGAAAAATCCCTTCGTGACCCGTCGTTGAAGCCTTCTTTGCTAAAGTATCACGAAGGTTATAATACCCGTCGTTATAGATTCTCGTTGCTATTCTCGTTGCTATGAGAGTATCACACGTACATGAACCCAAAAAACAATTCTATTGAAATTAAGTATTAAAAAAAAGGAACAGAACATGAGAGGTTAAAAAAAGATCATGTTGAAAAGTTAGGTCACTTGATCTTCTCTCTAAAGAATGGAAAGGGGAAATAAAGCGAAAGTGAGAAGAGCTAAAAAGTAAAGGGGGATTAGTATTTAGGTGTGCTTGTGAAGGTTCATTTGTTATAAAGGGTAACAACACATGCATCTTTTTTTTTTTGGCTAACTGTGACAACACATGCATTACAACTTTGAATCATGCAGCTAAAGTGATCAATGTCATGACTTAGAAATCACAAGGGCCAGCCCCAAAAGAGAAATTTTATATGGGTAAATATCAGAAAAACACCACTTAACTTTGGACGAATATTTAAAAAACCCCCTTAACTTACAAAATATCAAAAAAAAAAACCCCGACCTTAAGTGTAAAAACGCCCCCTTTAACTTTGAGATTTTCTTAGAACCGCCACCCCCGCTCCAATTAGGGCGGTTTGTAATAAAATCTCTAAGTTAAAGGGGGTTTTCTAACAACCCCTAAAATTAATTAGGATTTTTTTTGTATTTTGAAAGTTAAGAAGGGTTTTCTGATAATCGCCCGAAGTTATGGGTGGGGGGATATGATATTTAGCCAATTTGATATCGAGGCACTTAATGGATTTAAAAAGTAAGTTTCGTATCAGCAATAAGAGGTGACAGACTCAAAGGGTCCTTAGAATCTTAGCAGGTGGAGCAAAATCATAGGCAATGGGTTATCTTTTCACACGAGGGGGCGAAATATGGGCCATAATCATGTGTAAAGGAGAACAGATGTGGGTTCTATGCCTAAAAGCTCAGAAGATGATGAAACTTAGAATATGATTTTTAAGTGTGCAGGTGCTTGTAATCGGTACGAATACTATCAGAACGTTCCGCACAATGCGTGATATTCTGATCCAAGCATGTTCACTGCACAAAAGGTATTTTGGTCATTTTGTCCTGGCTCATGTGTGGCCAAGACATTCCTGCGTAGAGCAATGTTCTGATAGGAACATTACTCGTCCATTATTATGAATTTAAAGTTACAGTACACATACTCTGTTAACTTAAAATACTTTCAATTGTCTATAAAAATACATATTCTACTATCCATATTAATAATCTAAATCTTAAAGCCTGATTCATAAATGAATCTTCTTAATTATTATACATAAAATCCAAAACATCGTGGGTTTTGAATCTTTTGATCCACCGAAGTTAGATGACGTATAGATAACAATGACTGATGTCCCAAATATATATGTAAGCACCACCTTAAAAATATAATAATAATGCAAAAACAACTTTCATTTACGATTTATACATAAATCATTTTTAAAGTTTTTTTAGCAATCAACCACCTTCCAATTAAAATTTTCACTAAAAATACAAAATCACTCTTGAAAAACTCACATTCAAGGCACGCGACTCATTTTTTTTAATATATAGATCTTGTTAGGTTACAACTCCTGTGCCTTGAACTTGAAGTGTTTCTTTTTTTAAGAAGAAACGGGGCTAGGTGCCCTATTTAATTCATTACCAAAAAAATTCAGATCTTAGATAAGCCAGAAATTAATACAAACAAAGTATCAACCAGTTCATACCCACGAATAGGAAGAGGACCATTTGTCGTCACCTATTATTTGGATTATAGATGGTTGATACCCTGTTTCATCAACTCTAGCAAACCCAAGGTTACAAGAAACAGTTACAAAAAGTGTATCTATAGCTCACCGCAGTTCAAAACTATACACCAACAAAGAAAGCAAGATAAAAACAAACAACCACCAAGACACTGTTTTTGTTATCAACATAACATAGATGAGACATTAGAAATTTGTTCCCTTGCCATCCACGAACGTGTTCTGCAGCAAAGCTTCAAGTCCTTGATCTTTGGCTACATTCCACACCTCTGCAGCTTCCTTTTTGCTCGAACTCCCTGTCCAAAATAGGATGAAGTGAGCAGGTTAGATGCAGTCTGCTGAGATGTGAATTGTTCTCCATTAAAAATGAGGTTGTTTCTTGCTCTCACAAGCACCAATAGAGTGCAGGAAATAAAACTTTCCAAAGTTTTCGAATCTTATAATCACGGATAAAATCCTTGTTATAATCCAACAAAAGTTTAACGTCCACTGGGGCGCCCTGAATGAATAAGAAATGGACAGCTGAAGTTAGGGTTGCATGAAACTTCTACCGATAATAAGCTAGATGTCGATTACACAGCCAGGCCAGTTCATAGAAGGAAAAGATGGTTTTAAGAAATTCCAAACCTTCGTGGAAGCATGGCATGATTAAAAGAGATGTTGATCTCATTCCATATCAAATGAGCACAAGGAACATAAAGTATCACCAAGACAACCTTTTTTGCTCAAATTTTCCTTAGTTTGCAACTTATGCTTAGAAAGCAATCAGAGGAAGATCTTGACCTCATTTGAAATTATAGAGTCCCAAATGAAACTGTGATATTTAAAAGAGAGCCCTCCTCCATTTAAAAAGGATAGCAACTTAATAGTAAATTTTCTAGAAGAGTGATATATCCATATTGTTTCATCCTTTTGCATAACAATGTTATTTAAAGTCCGAGCAAGATATTATTTCAGAGCCTGATATCATCTCTCTCTAAAGCAGAAATGCTTCGACGCATAAGTGGATGCCAAGTCCAAACATTATTAATGAGAGTGACTTGAGATCTCATGTTGACATTCTTAGAGAAAGCCAGGTTGTAAGCATGAGGAAAAAGACTCATTGAAGAGTTTTGACCGCTCCATTTATTCTCCCAGAATCTAATAGTGGTACCCTCCCCTAATCCCCATTGTACTAAACACATAAAAGTTTGATGTATAAAATTAATATCGTGCCAAAATTTAGAAGTAAATTGTGAAGGATTAGTGCTGTAAGGAATAGAGTTGTTCCTGAATAAAGAGACGAGAGAACTTGATCCACTAAAAGTTGTTGTCAAAGGATTTTCAAATCCATAATTAAGCTAACAAAGCAATATTGAAGTTTGATAGATTGAGAATGCTAAGACCATGCTCTTTTTTTGATCTGCAAATATTGTCCCACTTGATAAGAGATTTAGATTTAGACGACTTTTGGTTGCCACCCCAAAAGAAATTTTGTGTAATTTTATTCATTGTCTTAATCATCCATTTGGGGAGTTTAAAGAAAAACATGTAGTAAAGAAGAAGGGAGGATCAGACTAAATTAATTAGAGTAAGCCTCCAACTAATAGAGAGACTCCTACTTTTCCATATATATAAGGTTTTTTGAAGGGATCTAATCGTGGTTGCCAATCACGTTGGGAAAGAGAACCCATTTTTATGGGGTAGATCAAGGTATTTAAAAGGGATAATATTTTAAGATTTTGGCTAGAGTGGCTTCTTTGTTCATAGATTTGCCCAGATAGAAGAGATAGCATAGTTGATGCTAAGACCAGAGATGTCCTCAAATAGATAAAAAATTATTTTTGAGAACTGAGATATCCTCTTTAGAAGCACGACAGAAAATAAGTGTATCATTTACAAATTGCAGAGATCGAATAGTGTTAAGATCACTTTTTATGTGCAATTCAAATAAGTCACTAGCCTCAACACTTTTATACAATATTTTATTTAAGACATCTGCCATTAAAATGAAAAGCATAGGAGAAAGTGGGTCTCCATGGTTTGAACCACAACGGCATTGAAAGTTTTTTGAGGGAATGCCGTTAGCCAAGATAGATGATTTAGCAAAGGAAAGGACACAAGCAATTCAAGAAACTATTTTTCTCCAACCCCTAACCCTAAGCATACTGAGAATAAAGTCCCAATTGACACAATCAAAATCCTTCATAAAATCTATTTTGATCATACAAAATTCGTTCCTCTTTAGGGAGCTGTGACGAAGCGTTTCATGGGCAAGAAGAATAGAGTCCAAAGTAGATTTTCCTCCTTGAAAGGCAGATTGTGTGTCAGCAATAAGAGAGGATAGGATAGGACTCAATCTATTAGGTAGAGCTTTTGTAAAAATTTTGAACATACCATTAAGGAGACTAATATGTCTAAAATCCTTGAGATTGCATGCTCTCTCAACTTTAGGAATCAGGGCAATATGAGAAAAGTTGATGTTGTGAAGAGGTGTAGCATCATTATATAGAGACCCAAAGAAGGAGTAGACATCATTTAGGATCGAAGACTAGAACTCTTAGTAGAATAGAATGGGGAATCCAGGGGTTTTGTCAGGGTGTGTAGGCGTTGAAAATCGCTTATCAGTGCCCAAATCAGACTCGTGAAGATTGGCTCACAAACGACGAACCATCAGC
>JBAKGM010000279.1:5436712-5447379 GCA_037177215.1 Asparagus racemosus
AAGAATAAAAAAAATATGGATGTATCTACAATCAAAGAGATTGCAGTTATCTCAGAAAGGTAAAAAGAAAAAGGGGGGAAAACGTACAGGAGAGATCAGAGACCATCTGACAGAAAAAGGAAAAGAAGAAGAATAAAAAAAATATGGATGTATCTACAATCAAAGAGATTGCAGTTATCTCAGAAAGGTAAAAAGAAAAAGGGGGAAAAACGTACAGGAGAGATCAGAGACCATCTGATTTGAAAAACATTTATACTGTTTGTTGCATGCTCGATGCCCGTTCTTACAATTGAATGACTTCTTTGTTTTAGTAATTATATTTTTGTTGGTGGTAATTGTGATACATACAGATTCTGAAATTTCTAAGTTATCAGATGACTGAGCTATTATGCCCTGTAGTTTGTTTCCATGCAGGATCATGCACGTTTGTCATCTTCTTTTTTACCATGCATACCTTTTTGAAGATGATGCTGGCTGTAGTTCCTGCAATGTTTTATTTATAAAATGATACAGGGTGCATGTCATTAGGAATTTGATATGTTGGATATTTCACTTCTTTACTTGGATTTCAGCCAGAGAGTAGAGGTTTAGCTTTTTAGCTTTAATGCTCATTCACTTCTACAGTAGTAACAGAATAGCTGATTCATTGCGGAACTCTTCTGTTGGTATTCATGTATTTCTTCTGGAAATGGCTGCTCATGTTTCTAAAGGAACATTCTGAAAGAAAGGAGAGAAGATCCTTTTTAGGGTTGTAATTGGAACTTGAAACAATCAAAGAACCATATATCAAATGATGAAATAAAGTTTCTTCATGATTATTTCTTAGTATGTTAGGAATTGTTTTTGTGTTGTTTTCTTGTTTAGTAGATTTTTAGTGTTATGGTGTAAATTCTTGTGTTTTCTATGCATGTTCCACTCTCTGCTGTTTGTGTCTGCTCACTCGTCGTTCCTATGGTGTCAGCTTTGCCTACATTCTCTCCAGAATTTTCCTCTACATAAAATGAATTTCACCAACTGCATGACATGTGTAACGGAAGGAAAAAATTTTGAGTAGTTTGATAAAATTTGTTGGTCGCACAGACCGTGCTGTAGTGTCTTTGATTTACTTTAGCTACCCAACTTCCTCTAGATTGGCTAGAAGCTAAAGTCCCTTCTATGTAATTCAACTTTCAGAAACTTATGATGATTTCATTGGGTATTGTACTTTCCTATGTAATTTATTAGCCTTTTTTTATTATTTCATTTAAAAAATTCTTTTTTATCAGGATTTTGGGATCAAATACAACATGGAAAATGGTGGACCTGCTCCTGAGGCTATTACTGATAAAATTTATGACAATACAAAAACAATAAAGGAGTACTTCATAGCAGAAGATCTACCGGATGTAAATACTTATCTGAAGCTTTTACTTGTTTTTAGATCTTGTTATTTAATCTATGCAAATCCCTCTATTACAGGATATTTGTATTTGTCATATACATTGCAGGTAGATATATCTGCGATAGGGGTTACTAGCTTTAGTGGACCTGAAGGAAACTTTGATGTGGAGGTTTTTGACTCAGCTGATGATTATGTGAAATTGATGAAGTAAGCTACTTCTCATAAACCCAGTAGCTTTATAGTCTCTTCAATCATATGTTTGCATGCTACATAAGTGAAGCATATTAAAATCTCAGTATTTAAGTGTTAGTATCACAACATCATGTTCACGTGGCGGCCAAGATTTCTGTATTGTGTAAATGACTACTGTTATCAGACCAAAAAGATGTTATATTGGTAAAAACTACTTACTCAAACTATTATTAAACTGCTCTTCCATTTCTGTCTCAGGAAAATATTTGATTTTCAGTCGATTAAGAAGCTGCTTACATCTCCAAATTTCACATTCTGGTATGTGTCCCCAGTACTAAATTGACGAAAAAATTTGAACTCCATGCCATCTTCCATCGCATTAAAAAAGCACACACTTATGAGCTTGACTTACATTTGACAGTTATGATGCATTAAATGGTGTTGCTGGAGCATATGCCAAGCGTATTTTTGTCGAAGAACTTGGTGCCAAAGAAAGTTCACTATTGAACTGTACGCCTAAGGTATATCTTGAAGCCTCTAGATGCTTAGGCAAAGCTTGAGCTATGTGTTAACAAAAATTACTTGCTTATGACTTGTGCCAACAGGAAGACTTTGGAGGTGGACATCCTGACCCTAACCTGACATATGCAAAGGAATTGGTTGAACGAATGGGATTAGGTAAATCAAGTTCAAAAGATGAACCACCAGAATTTGGTGCAGCTGCCGATGGTGATGCAGATCGTAATATGATCCTGGGTAAAAGGTATGTCCATACTTAAAGGTAGGACGAGGATGATAAAATGATATAGATTTAACATTGGTTTTTGCTTCACCAGATTTTTCGTGACACCATCAGATTCAGTTGCAATTATTGCTGCCAATGCAGTGGCATCCATTCCTTATTTTTCTTCTGGATTAAAGGGTGTTGCAAGGTAGACATTTCTGTATATTTTAGACTTTTACTGTGTATATTCATATTTTGTTAAATTGCTTGTTTCAATGCTGTAACACATTTATGTCATTGCTGTGCACTGAGGGGTTAACGATTTTTATATCACATAGCATAGCAGTAGTAAAAATTTTGCCATAGTAGCAAAAGTGTCTGGATGCTGGTGGTCACAAGTAAGACTGTTCTTATATACCTTAAGGAAGACTGTTCTTATATACCTTAAGGAACCAACACAGCTGGTAATTAGTGGGTACTTTAGGATTAATGTACACTGGGGTTGGCAAATTACCATCATAGGTGCTGTATGTTAAATCCATATTATTTATTATATTCACTGGATTTGCAGCACATTATGGGTCTAATACTTGCCTCCAGCTATAGCTATGTGCAATGCAAACAATACTGCCATAAATGTCACGATTCTTCATGAAGCGTAAATGTGGTATGGCCTCAGTAGGAAGCCATGTTCAGTTGAGAGGAGTGAGATTTTGTCTGAAACAAGAGCATTTATTTACACACTGGAGGTCAATTTGATTTGGTACAACCATACAAGTTTTGATGTCAGGTTTTCAGTATGATCTCTTTTCAGAAATGTTAGCACAACTGTTTAATTTAAAAAAAAAAAAGTTTCTGAATTATATGTTTACTTATTGTCATGTCCTATAGTTAAATTTCTTTTGTTTTTATTTCTTAAATAAACAAACTTTTGCAAAATTCATTCACAGATTTGTGGGATTATTAATTCTGATATTATCTCTTGATATTTTGTCTGGAATTTGGATCTGTCAAGATGTACCGAATCAAGATAAGATAAAGTACCACTGCCTAATGCGATCATGTATCCATTTCTCGATCCTACTTGGAAATATATTTCTTTTAGTTTAGGATCCAATCAAGTTAATCCAATTCCGGTCTTGTGCACAACCCAGAGAAAAGCTTCCTTTCACGATATAATAGAAATTGATCACTTCATTTTAATGTTACTTATCTTGATAAACTATAGGTCTTTTAGATAAAGACGTTTATAATATATGCAGCCTCTGAAGCTTCCGAATCCCTACAAATAAAAAATGAGCGTTGGTACGAAAATTGAAACCTGTAAACTCTCAATTCAAGAATGGGACCACAATTTTTCTCCTCTTTTTTCTTATTTTCTTTTCATTTCATTCCTTCTTTTTTCCGGGATGATCCATTACTGGGTGGGACAGAGGAATGGGTGGATGAGTTTTGATTACTTGATTATTGGGGTTATCATTATGGTAGATTATGGTTTTACCTTTCTTGAAGTTAATTTAGAATTTTTTTTACGATGCTTCAGAAAGCCCTTCGAGCTATTTCACATGGCTGTTGAATCCTCAACCGAATGTATTCTCTACTATCTTGTATTCGACAGGCTTCTCCATAGTCTTATTTTGTTTTTGGGTTCTGTTATTTTATTCATGTCTTGAGTGTCGTTGCTTTTTTAAAACAGCAAAGATACACTGCTTAGTTGGTGCATTCTATTGTTTGTTTGTACCGTCTGAGTCTGTGTTTCTCAAGTGATTTAAATATTGGTTGGTTCTTTCACCTTTGCCATGTTATCATTTTTGGTCCAAAGAGGTGTTATCCACCCCATTTGCATGGCTAATCTTTTTTCGTCATTTTGCAGGAGCATGCCAACATCAGCTGCACTTGATGTTGTGGCAAAGAATCTAAAGTTGAAATTTTTTGAGGTATATAGTTTGGATATGGGCTCTTCCTTTTTAGTAGTTCCTGAAGCATCTGATCTTATCAGCTATCCTTTTAGGTACCAACTGGCTGGAAATTTTTTGGTAACTTGATGGATGCTGGACTCTGTTCAGTTTGCGGTGAAGAAAGTTTTGGGACAGGTAGATGCTGTTCAACTTTTGATCCATGTGTCTGGCATTTATTTGTCTCGTGTGATGAGTGTATTCTACTGAATAGTAATTTACATTATTTGCTGTCAACTGAAGGACTCAAAAATATGTTGCTACTGGTAAACTCTGTCAGGCAGTAAATATACGCCTGTTCTCACTGGAGGTTTCTAAAAAATGATCAAACAAGCTTATATACTTTTTGTTCATGGGCCAGTATGCCATCACTTACAACCAGCTATTGTAGGGAAGCATGCTGCTGACTAATACGTAGGAGCACCCAGTTTTAGTAGTCTTTCCCTTTTAGGGGGATCTAGGTGTTTTTCATTGTTGTTGTGAATTTTTTTTTTCTAAAGCATTGACAGTCATCGGTACATAACATTTAGCTCCATTAACTATTTAGATCCCGCTTCATATTCTTCTTTAATGTTTCAAGTTGATCTCCTTTCTCTGAAAACCTATGGGGACATCTATTGATGAAGTATCGGTGTCGTAATATAAATTTTTACACTTCCTAAGTCTGCATTTTGAAATATTTAAATAAAAAGAAAACTTGTTGGAGTTTGAAATCTTAGGGGATCACTCAACACTATACATGGGCATTTGAATGGAACATCGTGCATTTATTAAGGAAAAAGCTACATACAGTACTTTATTGTTCAAATTTTGAAGTAACCAACATGGTAATTTACATATATGCCTGAATTTGGCATCATTTATGATATGGCTTTTTTTAGGTTGTGCCCTTCACCTTACAGTCCATCAGTCTATATCTGTTTATGTAATGAATCTTATGCAAGTTGATAATGTGACCTAATATTTCAGGAGATTTCTAATTTTCTGAAGCATGTGAACTTTTTCTATTTGTTGTTGTTAAATGGTTCTAATATGGTGATGTCTTGTAAATTTTTTGAGTTATTAGCATGAATTGATGCGTGGTTGAGATGCTGCAAGGCTTGTTAATATAAATGAAACACTTATGCCGAACTTGACAGATCGAAACCTAGTTTACTTATTTTATTTAATCTGACCGCCAATGCTATTACTAGACATTAAAAGAACTGGAATGGAGACTATTTCTTGTTTTGAGATACACCAGTATGTCTGTGATACTATCATTTTGTTTGCTTCTGATTTTTTTTTTGACTGCTAATTTTGGCTATTTCTTTCAGACTCCTAAAGTCTGCATTGTTACGGATGTCCTAATCTTGAACTTTCAGGTCAAGCTGGTTAGATTGTGTGAGAATGCCAGTTCTCTATATATTTTGGATTTTTCATGTCTCATAATAAATAACTTAATTTTATGTTGCGCGGATATGAATGAGACACATGGACATGTATAAAACATGATGTTATAATGCAATACACAGACACAGAAGTCCGGAAAAAGTACATGCATAGATTTGTTTTGACCAATACATGTTCCTGAATCCTGGCACATGTTTATGGCACGTCTCCTACCCAGCATATCTTCGTTTTTGAAGTGTCTGCACTTCTAGCTTAATTTTGTTTCAGAAGCATATCTCCCTTAGCAAATTTTTCTCTGCAACTTCATTTCTTCTCATGCTGTATTAAATAATCATGTTCTGGTTATAAAATCTCTAGTTTATAGTCAATATATTTACTGTATATTGGTTCTCTTTCAGGTTCTGATCATATACGTGAAAAGGATGGAATCTGGGCTGTCTTAGCTTGGCTTTCCATTCTTGCTTTTAAGAATAAGGACGATATTGGTGGGAATAAGCTAGTTACAGTGGAAGACATAGTTCGCCAGCACTGGGCAACTTATGGTCGCCATTATTACACTCGTTATGACTATGAGGTAGAGTAATAGAATGCTATGTTTTACTTTATTCAAAATTAAGATTTACATATTTATCCTTCTTACCCCTACATACATTAATAAGTTTGTAAGTTATGAAGGTGTCCTAAGACGCTTAGTTTTCTATGTACAGAATGTTGATGCTGGTGCAGCTAAGGAACTTATGGCATATTTGATCAAACTACAATCAACCCTTCCAGAAGTTAACAAGTATGGTTTTCTTCCAATCACTTCTTAAATTACTGCTGATGTTTACCATTATATATGTGTGGAAATCCTATCTGAACATTACCTTTAGATGCTTCTGATTATCTCCTGTGACCTGACTAAAATTTAGAAATTAACTCTTTCCTTGTTTATATCTTGGTTAGAGGCCAATTTAATGTTTTTACATCATAGGATTTACAATTTGTGTATCGGAGAGTTATTTATAGATGCAAAATGCTTGTGTTTTCTCACAGGATTATCCGCGGAATAAGATCAGATGTTGCTGATGTTGCTGAAGCAGATGAGTTCGAATACAAAGATCCTGTTGATGGGTCCGTCTCTAAGCACCAGGGTGTCCGTTATCTATTTAAGGATGGTTCACGATTGGTAAATACTTCCTAACTTATTATTAAGGATGGTTCACAATTGGTAAATACTTCCTAACTTATTATTAAGGATGGTTCACGATTGGTAAATACTTCCTAACTTATTATTAATGATCATTTTTTTCCTCTCATGCAAAAGTTTGTAGCTCTGATTCCTCGAGGTCCAGACTCATCTTATGAGCCTGCATTTTCTTCATGATGATCTTATTAAATAATATTCATTATTTAAGCAATCAAGAGAATTTCAGTTATGGTAATAAATAAATTGCTGATATATCTTCATTTGTGTAATCCAGGTATTCCGCCTCTCTGGAACTGGCTCTGAGGGAGCCACCATCAGGCTCTATATCGAGCAATACGAAAAGGACTCTTCCAAGACTGGAAGGGACTCACAAGATGCACTTTCTCCTCTTGTAAGAAATCAGAATTTTAGTTAGGAACCCTCTATATCCTTTATGTGACCAATAAGATTTCCTTATATATAAGCATGGATTATCCAGGAAATTTATAACTGATATTAATCGTCTGCATAACAGACTTGAAGGATTTCTCTACGACAAGAATCAGAGAATAAACCTGATTTTATTGTAGTTTGCTAAATAGAATTGCTTTTCTTCCTGCCTTAGGTGGATGTGGCTCTGAAGCTTTCAAAGATGCAGGAGTTCACTGGCCGATCCGCTCCCACTGTTATCACATAGAATGCAACGTTTTATTTTTTTTTAATTTATAAATACTACATGCACAAGCGAGCCACAATGAATACGCTCATAATATTGTTCCTTTGTTTTGTATTGAGGCGGATGTGTTCTCTCACTTGCGTACTCAAAAGTGTGATTGATATGATTTTGCAATTTTGGTTTTGGGTTATGCAGCATCTTAATAAAGCTGATGTTGATAATATGGTTTCTCTTGTAATAAAAGATTTATGGGCGCGTCCAGTTTTTGGTAATGTGTAGCATATTGCCACCTCTGGAGTGTTGGAAATCCTAATACCTCTTTAAAACCGGTGGAGAAAAATTCTTGATATCAGCTTTAAATTTGTAATGCACGCTTGATTATCCCTATATTTGACTAATTTTGTTGAAAATTTTTAATAGTTATTAATTGACGAATAGCTCTCTTTAAGCATTTTGTAATAACATAATGTTCGCCTTCACCTTAACTACTGAAGAAGCCCGCGATAGCCAACCGATACCCAGTTACAAGTCCCCTTTCTTTGTTCTCCGGTCATTTTGTTAATAGCGTGTAAGTTACTAAGATGTTCGCCACAGCAGCGCTGAGCCAGCTCTGTGAATCTTCAAGAGATGCAGACAGTTTCATCGAGCATTTTATTCTGAGAATCGAGTCTTCAGAGAGTTCGATGCAATTGAGCCAGGCTGCTTTAATTCGTTTGTCGAGTGAGCCCAAACCTGAGTTGAGTGCTAACAGATGAGCAACGATGATTCTGTTTGTTGTTACGATATGGGCTGAGTTGTAGAGGGCTGCATTGTGCCTCAAAGATTTATAAGTTGCTATCTTAATAAGAACAAGCGTAATAAGAATTCAGATCTTTTTGCCATATTACCCTTGTTAGCAAGTAATTAGCTCAATGGTCGATGAATATTAGTCTTAGTAGCTTCAACTAATATTTATGGATTAAGGACTAGATCGAAGAGATTTTAGTCTGCCTCTGAAAATTATGCCTGCAGATTTTTTATTTATACATTTATTATTTTGTTTATGCACCGAGTTGAATGCGACTGGAGAGTGGAATGTCAAGAAAGGGACCAAAGCTTTTAAGCTTGTATCAAAACACCAAGTTTGAGGAGATTATATATATCATTCAACTGTCCATTGATTTCGATGGTATGTGTTGTTATCGCACCAAAATGAAGATGCTTTTACAATCATATGACGAAGAGTGTATGCATCTCTGCTTTATTTCGAAACGCTCTTAACCTGTTCATTCTAAATGTGGAAGTAGCTGATAAGGACAACACAATCTTATTGATTAAGGGGATGTGACTGAATGTTCTGATAGCAAGAGTCTCAAAGTAGTAGTGAGCACACAACCCATCAGGTTACCTTTCGGGGGATTAGTTTTAACGATGAGATCAGGTATCAAAGTTTCAAGTTTTGGAAAATCTGAACTCGTTAGCTTCAAGTTCTCACAGTATACATATCAAAATACGCAGCTGAACCATGTTATTTTGAACTCTGGAATTTTCATGTTATTGGCTGTCCCAATTAACTTTACAGTATATAGAATCTGATGAAACTTCATTGAACTTCCAAAATCCAACATCACTAACATTTTTGTTTTCCAATTACATGAATGTATACAAATACGTCGGTAGTGGCCAATCCCTAAAATGGACTATGTAATGTACTTTATCCGCTGGGTTATAGGTGCTGGTGGGTATTTTAGAATTTTTTATCGGTCTACCTCATATACTTTTTCATTGGGGTGCGTGGGCGGGGGTGTGGGCTGACGGTTTCCAAATAGTTTTCTCATTCATTAGAGATAGAAGATCACCAAGATTTAGTAAACCTATTCTAATTCTAATAGTTCGGACTCGGATCGTAGGGATCGCCAGAATACTTCATATCAACAGATAAGATACTTGCCATATCAATATTGATTAGACCCGAAATCTATTATTGAATTGCTCATTCAATGAGCATTCTCAATATTATGCCTTGAAGAGGACTCGAGCCTCCACACTCTTTAGCATGAGAGTTTGAGTCTTGCGTGTCTACCAGTTCACCATCAAGGCATCTTGAAAGTGAATCGTGTTCCGTGAATATGATATCTATCTAGTCTAATATATTGAATATACGACAAAGGTGAAATGGGTATTTCTATCGATCGGTGATGTCATAGAGGGCCGAGTCAAACATCAAACTGCTTCGATTTGAATTATCCCAGGATACCCTATATATCAAAAAGATGTACAATCAAACATATTTCTCGATTTAATAGAAGCTCAAAGAAGTGAATATGATACCCAAATAACAACAGATATATCAAGAGCGGGTCCAATTACGACTATTCCTAATCCTAAATATTGATCCATAGGGAAACATAGTATCTATATGCATACGCTCTCGAATGACCTATAAACTATACTAGTATTTAAACTTCAAAGACAAAACATAATAAATGTTATATATATATATATATATTACTAAAATTCTTTTGATGGTGTCAATCTAGTAACTGTATCGGCTATTTATGCCACAAGAACAATATTACATAGTTGTACTAGTTGTACAAAAAGTTGTATGGGAGATTTTTTTTTAATTTTCCATTTCTACCCCTCATGAAATGCTCTATTATTTTTATTCACAGTTTCTGAACTAAAAGAAACTGAGGGTATTTTGGATAAGATATGGCCAAAATTTGACCTCCCTGTTCACATTCCTGTTCCTTGGTGTTTCCTCTCAGTTCTTTCTCCTACACGTTTTTTGTTTAGGCGGTGATCGAATAGGAATAGTTTCGGTTGAGGAGCGGGTGAGGGAGCCGTACATCCTGAGATTCTCTTTTAGCTGCTCTGCCTTCACAAGAACCATAAACGAAGTAGCTGCAACTCCCCCAAATTAGATAGAATGCAGCCTTTTCCAATTCGGCAGGGTCCTTGAACTTTCTACTTTATTCTGTGAAAGTTGTTGTGTCCGAAATAGTTTTGGCATCTACATATTCTTTAGATCATGAGGAGATATTAAACTGACATTGGGATTTTATTTGGTTTTCTACTTGAGATTGGGGTGTTGATAAGAACAAAGATATATGCGGATTTTGTGGGAATAAGGGAATAAGGGTCCACGCGTTTACTGTTCACGCGTGAACAGTAAACGCGTGAATAGTTCTTTTTTT
>JBAKGM010000279.1:5447479-5470672 GCA_037177215.1 Asparagus racemosus
TCGTGGATTCGAAGCTCTTTGTGGATTCAAAGAACCCCTTGGTGGATTCCGAGGTTTATCACTTCCGCGCTGCGTCAAAAACCCACCAAAGTTTTGGGATAGTTTTGACAAATTTGACAAAACCAAACCGCGCGGACCAAAAATAGTCCGGTCAGTTCCATTCAATCTATTTGGTTGGAATTGAACTCATTTAGTTTAAAATAAACTATTTTAACCCAAAATAAAAAGACTGATGAAGAAAACAATCAAAGAAAAAGAGATCAAAGAATAAATTAAGAAAGGATCAAAGCCAATTGAAATAATATAAATTTGAAGGGAAAAAGAGAGGGAAACTTATGTACTAACAAAGAGAGAGAGTATGTTTTGGACCAATAAGACCTGGGTTTGAAATTTTTATCAAATCGAACCAAAACCAAATGTAATCTAAAGCCAAACTGAACAATCAAAATTCTGTTAGTTGATTTACTCTCACCCTACCAAAGCTGTCTGCGAAATTAACCCAAAAATCCATGAATTGCTAATGGAACAAAACATCAAGATGTTTTTTCCGTTTAAATTGCAAAAAAAAAAAAAAAAGAATCTTGATGATGAAACAAAACATCAAGAATAACCCTTTCTTCTTTGGGTACGAGGGAAGGGTTGGGTGTAGGTTTGACATAGGTTTGAGGAGTGCTAACTACATAATAAATGCTAGTTACGGTCACGAGTGCACTGCACTAGCACTATAGCAGGATATGTGTAATGTGTCCCTACATGTTTCTATCGAGGCACATGTCCCGGCCATAATGTAAGCGTGGTGCCTTCGCTACTATAGCTAGCATTTATGTAGGTTTAAAGTCTTTTTACGGACACGTGTCCCCTTCATTTTATGTAGGTTTAAAGTCTTTTTAGGGACAAACTTTTTTAGAACACGTGTCCCCTTCACTTTGTGCAGGTTTAAAGTCTTTTTAGGGACACGTGGCCCTTCACACGAGTGAGAGCCACTCGCCACTCTGGCCAGATTTCCTCCAGGGAGAAACTTGTGGGCGTGGCTTTTATTCTTTTTCTCATTGTTTCCTACGAAAAAAGCAAGAGGGAAAAGTGTTGGGGTGGGACCCACCGTTTTCCATCGCCTTCCCCCTCGTGTGCGCTGCCGCTTCCGTTTCCTCCTCCCATCGATCTTCCACCGTTTTGGAAGAAAATAATGCTCTCTCTCTCTCTCTCTCTCTCTCTCTCTCTCATTCTCATTTTATTTATTTATTAATGAATTTGCAGGGGGGAACACGAAAGGTGAAGATGATTCAAGCAAGAAACAGGAAACTGGTATGAATTCCCCCCCCCCCCCCCTCCTTTTTTGGTTAATTTAGTTGCTTTTGTTGTTGTTCTTTTTTTTAGAGAGAAAAAAGTAATAGGATCGTAGAGATTCAAATCCTAATATCCTTCCATTAAGAAAATAAATAGGTTCTATAAATTATCATTGGTTGATTCCGATTGGTTATTCGCTGTCATTCAAAACCTAAATCTAGGAACTATTATCATCTTGATCCCAATCCAAGCTCAAAAGATCAGGCAGACAATTGTATTTTTCAAGTCTCACTTTCGTTCGGTTAGAAAGTAGTTCAGAATCTAACTATTTTTTTCCCAAGGTTTTGAAAGACCAAATGAAATTAGCTTTATAAACTACGGAATGCTAGTCCTGCAGTGGCGGATTAGAAAAATTATCTTAAAGGGAGCGGACGGCAAGTATCTATTTTACCAAAAATTAAAATATAATAATATAGAACAACATTCTTAATAAATGGGCTAAAATTCAAATGAGTTTGCATGTTTGTAAGAGTTGGGGTGCAAATGCTTTTAAATTTAAAGGGGGGCATATTGCAAGTTTAGGATGCTTTTGAATGTAATTTTCATTTTCCTAGGGATGCAACTGCCCCCCTATGTTTATCTTTTCATCCGCCCCGCTCCCGAGGCATAGGACCAAAAGGTCTCAGAGGGATAAGCCACATACAAAGGAGAAAACTCGAGCAGGCATGCAATTGATCCTTTGGCGAAAATCTTTTGCAACTCATGGTATCCCTCACTTAGCAACAGGTTTCCCTTTGAATAGTTCAATTTTTAGCATAGAAAGTACTCAACAGTAATAATTGTTGTTGTTCTTTGTGTGATGTGTGTGGTGTCTTTTTAATGTTGGCAAGTTGTTGCGAAATTGCATTGAAAAAATGTAGTGGTAATATCCATCTTTTCAATAACATTTTTTGTTTAACATAATATTTCTAATAAAATTGAAGGAGCATAGTCTGGTACAATGCTCATGATCATGTGAGCATTTTAAGTTTGATGTTGTCACCATCCCTTGCTTAGTTTATATATTTTGGCTCAGTAATAATGTTATATTAGTTCAGTAGTTGGAGCCGGATAAGTACATTTTGTCAGGATTCATATATGCTGACTAGAGATGATATGCGTTTAAGATGCATCTGTCGCTCTTTTAATCAGAAACATTTTCTCAAACTTTTGGACTTCAGTCTAGAAATATTAAATTTGATCAAAACCTTAAGGCTTGACAAATTTGCTTGGGCTTAGACAGACTTCTCTCAATCAAGAACTTTGCAAGACTAATGCCAACTTGACTTCTCTCATGGTACTAATCAGAAGCTTTCTTCCATACTTGAAAAAATTTCAAAAGTTTTATCTTTTATAGGATCCAACCATTGGCATAGAGTTTGGCTAATATGATGAATGTCATTCAATGTGTTTTGTAAAGGGGTTGTTCAGTTATCAGAATCGCCTTCTACTCCTATTTCCAGGGTGTTGCCTAATACCATAGAGGGTCTTCTGTTCTTATTGCAAAAGGACTGCCGATTGTGTTCCATAATGCATTTTATCATTGCCCTCATAAAATTAATGACAGAATGGTAGGTTCGGAACCAGCAAGGTGCAAACAAATAAGATATGGAAATTAAAATTTGGCTAATATAATATATAAAACCATGAGTCATGCTGACAATGGCATTATAAGAAAGGGATAAAAGACATCAGAGAAATTAGAAGTTGGCCTTTGACTTATATGTAAAATGAGCGCAAGTAATATTGATCAATAAACACCCAAAAAAGAAGGTGGTGGGTAGGTCAATCAGTTTACTCCAGTATCATGGATGCGTCCTTGGCTCATTTTAGTTCGCAATGAAATACGCTCAAGTGAAAGAGATGCTAGAAATTATTTTGGCCAGTAAGTTAACTTTTAAATGAGTTATCTGCCCTTTCACATACTAATTCAAGCAGCCTCAACATGTGCATCAGGCACTCCTTAATCACAAGAAAGGAATGTTCACCTTCACCTTGATCTATTCCAGATGCTCTTATATCGACTCCACTTGACCTATTGCATAATATGGGATGATATGAATATAGTCATCAGCGTTTCTCTCTTTTCAGTAGCAGCTGTGGCATGCTTGCAAGCAATGAAGATAATTAACAAAATCCACACTCTCTTCACCTAAGTAGCCAAATCCACTGGGAGATTTCATCTTTTCATCCAGTCTCATATTTGTGCTGTCTAGTAGCCTTTTCCACCATCAGATCCTTGCAGACCCTTCTGTCGTGCCCTTCCAACTCCCCCCCGGCGCCCCCTCCAGGCGTTTTGTGGTCTTTCAGTTGAGTGTATCCTCATTGGACCTTTTCAGTTGAGTGTATCCTTATTGGACCTTACATCGCAGATGCATTACACAACATGATACAAAGGCACAGAGGAAATTGTAGAATGCACACAAAAACCTAGAATTAGTGTTCCTGATATGTGTGGCACGGCTTCCTTACAGAATTGCCCTTACTACATAGGTTACGTCTAAAAGGGGAATGATTAGCTTCTCTGAGCTGCAAATAATACTCGTTCGGTTGTTCCAGCTTTCATATGTGTTGTTTTGCAATGGCTAACATTTGAAGAAGATTCAAAGTCACTCCTGTAACAGATTCATTGTCCAATCATGGACAAACTTATTATGCATATATAATTCTGTTCTTACTTCTTGATATTTGATGTATTTCACTTGAACTCAAGATTATGGTTCAATGATTCCTTGGCTCCCTTTTAAATAAGGGAAACTACGATATTAAAGAAGATATGTGATTAACCACTTCCGTAAATTTATCATGAACAACTACGTGAAAAAGAATCTGCTGCCATGAATATGATCAGTGTAATATGATTTCCTTGCATGGATTTAATTTCCCACCATTTTGCCAGTTTACTCTTGCTGCAGTTACATCCTTCAATTATATGTCCTGGAAACTGTCCCCTTAGCTTCCTGCTGTCCTGAGCACCTGACTTCTGATTTTCCAGCAGTTATGTATGGCCTATCAGACACAAAAGTAATATCCAACTATTTGATAACTTTTCTGCAACTTTATGTTTAAAAGATTTTGAACCAATTACAGCACCGAGAATATCAGTGGTGCTGCCATTTTGACTACTGTTCTTAAACTCAGAAAGTTGACCAGACTGCTCTTATGGTGTTCTTTACCTCCCTTTTTTTTGTTGCTGCATAAGTTTCTACTGATCTTTCTCATCAATAAGCCACATGATGTACCATAACTGCTCTGATCTTATTATATGCAAACAGCTGTAACCATTCACTTATGGAGCCTGTTTCTGAATAAATTTCTCAACTATATTTACTGTTTTGATGTATATACAGAATATTCCCATTGGCTTCACATGTCCCTGCCATGACACCAGTAAATAGGGCAAACTATCTTCAACCTTGATCATGCACTCCCCATTAGCAATCTGCAGCTGTTATGCTGTTTTGAAGGAGAATGGAGTTCCCATTGATCATCATAGGAGATCTTTCCCTTCCTATAAAACAACTGGTAAATTTCTGTTATGCTGGATAGCATATATATGGAGCTGACCTACTAAAGTTCCTGGCTTTCTGATTTCTGTTCATTTTTTTCATTTGTTTCTTCAGTTTTCTTCCTTGTTTGGATCATATTCTTCTATTCACGGGAGGCATTCACTTATGTTTACCCAGAATGCAACTTGCAGATAACAAATTGCAAATTGGTTCTAGGTAAATCTGGAATTTGGTTTGGGTGGCAACTTACTATTTTCGTTTATCATCCTCACAGCAACTATTTATATTTTTCCAGCAATTTACTATGTTTCCTGCAATTTATTGCTTTGTTCGCATTTTGTACTACTTGCTTATTGAAACTCTTTTGAGTCATTCAGACATTTCCATAAATATTTCTGCTCTGGATTCTTACATGGTTTGAATATGATATTTAAAAGTTAAAAGATTCTTGCCATTTATGATTGAAAATTTGTGGTATAATTTACCCCATGCCAGAGGAGAACGATGCTTCCTCATGTTCCCTCGATGGAACACATAACCAACTCCATGGTCTGCCTAGTTTCCTACATAACATCTTCACTTACTGGATATGTGAATTCACGATTTTTGTCACAAGGATCACTAAATCACCTACTCAAGATGGCTCATGTTCTTTACGAGTTCTGGAGAGATCCGTTTCTCCTCTTCCTTCCAACTCCACACGAGTGGTGTTGTCTATAGCCGAGCTAAGAGAATGAGACTACTCTCAGCCACTGTATCCACTGTATCATTGGATTCACAGCAAAGGATAACACATCATTGGAGGAGTTTTCTTCCTTGGTTGGATCATATTCTTCTATTCACTGGAAGCATTTGAATAATCTAAACTGGAATTAGTATTACGTTACCTAAGTCTATTTTGAGATGGGATTTGGTTATTCTTAACAGTTAACAGACATAAGCTGTTGTTTAAAGGCTGGAAATTATCAAAATATGGAATATTGACCTATTTGGTACCAAGGATACGTGCAGGGTCTATAGGTTGAATCCATTCATGGACCTCATTTTCTTGGAATGTTCCATTTCAAATGACGAGTTTTGTTACTGTCAGAAGGTTTCACTTGCATATCAGTCTTAAGAGTCCTTCTGAAATCCTGTGCTGCCAAGTCCTGTACTGCCTGTGCTTGCTTGTGGCTTAGTGACTTAAGGTGTTGTAGTCTTAAGCATGGTTTCTGAGTAGTTCCTTTCATTTATCTAGCTTAACCATCGTTAAACTGCCTTTGCAGTCCAGGGAAATATGGAGTTTGACTCATTAGGTTCATATGTGAATTGTTCTTCCGTAATGCATCAACCACCTGAAGTGTATAATCCTTCATATCCCGTGGCGATTCATGGAAGCTTTCTCTAAACCACCGATGTTCTTTTATAGCACACTCCAATTGCCCCCTTATTCCACCATATACTCCTTTAGTGCCTTATATTACACTTTGCGAGAGAGTTAACTTCTCTTGGGCCCTCGGCCATCGTCGTGGTGGCAATGTTACCTTTTTTTCATGTTTTCACAACCCTGTAAAGATGGAATCTTGGCTAGCATTAGCATAATGCACTCCTTGGCTGTATGTTGGCATTACTGGCGTTGGATAATCTAACTACACAAGGAAGAACATAATCTGTTGTTCCTGTAGGAGTCATGCTGAACCTTCATTCCTGTAGAAGTCATGCTGATTGTCTTATGTACTATCTACGACACACCACCGGAGGGGGTACGAGGAAGGAAGATGAGGTGGGGTGAGGTGCAATGAAGAATATACTTTTTGTGCTTCTTGTTTGGTTGGAGGGGGAGCTAGGGGAGGCATATTACTTTTTCTTATGGGTTTTTACATGAAAATCATCTTAACTTTTATTCAAATTGCCACTTATCACCTTAACCTGTTTTTTTTATAGAAACCACATAAATTTGCTAACATGTTCTTAATGTCACACATTTTTTATTGTTCTACTCAAAAAAAGCCCAAAATGCCCGTGTTAACCTCAGCCCTCTTCTCGTCTCCTACATCTTCTTCCTAGTGGTGGATCTAGAATTTCAAGAAAGTGGTGTTACTATATAATTAATAATTTAAAAAATTTACAATTGTCCCCGACGAGTATATTTTAAAAAAAGTACATGATTGCATCGTTAGTAATACTATCAAATACATCTTTCTCAATATATGTCACTAAGCAATCATTGAGCCAATCATCACACATTTTATTTCGCAACTTGTTTTTTATCAACTTCATTGCAGAATAAGCTCTGTCGACGGTTGTCGTAGCCACGAGGAAAATCAATGTCATCTTCAAAAGCAAATACACTAAAGTATACACATTATGCTTCTTAGTCTCCATCATCTTCTTGGAAAGGTCACCTAACCCCTTTAGACTAGCAAACCTTGCATCTCCATACATGTCAACAATATAATTGTCAAGTTGATTCTTAAGTGCCAAGATCTCAACGTTAGAAAATTCACATGGATAGAATTCAGTCCTTTTAGTAACTTCTCCACATTAAAAGAATTGAATGAGTCATTTCGGCTCAAACAAGCAACACAAATAAGCAACTCACCGCTAACTTCATTAAAACGATCATTTAGCTCTTGAAGTTGCATATCTATCATAGAATAGAATAGGTCAACTTGATAACGATGTAGATTGGTTGTTTGTGAAGTTTTACGCCGTCTTCTTGTAACATATGCATCTTCCATAATTGGAATAAGGATCTCATGCTTGTTACAAAATAAAAAAACTTCATTCAAGAGATGCTCCCATCCTTCATCTCTCGTTTGTTGCAATCTCTTCTTAGCTACTTCAACAAGTGCCTGGCATTTATAATGTGTTGATCTTTCCTTTGCAAGGCGAAATTCAACTCATTTGTGATCCCCAATATTTTGAACATCAAATGTAAGAAATAAGAAAAAATCAAATGTCTCTAATAATTCCAAGAGGCGATGTGACTTGACCTCTTTGATATTGATATGTATCATGTCTTTCAATATCTTCAAGTACTTGAATAATTGAGGAGAACATAGCCATCAAATTTAGTAGTGTCCCATAATGAGATCCCAACGAGTATCAGCGGGCCTTTTAAGAGTCATTTCTTGATTCAACCCTCGACCACTTTCAAGCCTATCATTTTGTAATGATTCAGCAATTTGCTCCACTTGCTTCTCTCTAATTTTATCTCGACGTTTACAAGAACCTCTAACCACATTCAACAAACGAGCAAGCACATCAAAGAAATCATTAACATCAAAATGATTTTTCGCAACAGCTATGAGTGTTAGTTGTAATTAATGAGCGAAGAAATGAACACAATATGCAAATTTACTTTCTTTCATAATCAAAGTCTTCAAACCCTTGAAGTCGCCTTTCATATTACTAGCTCCATCATAACCCTGTCCACATATTCTTGATGAACTCAATCCATGCTCTACAAGTAAAGAATCAAGTGCTGCTTTAAGAGACATAGCCGAAGTATCTTTTACATGAATAATTCCAATAAATCGCTCCATGACAAATCCCATTTCATCAACATAACACAGAGCCTACTGTTATAGAAAGCGGCCATGCTAGGCTCCGCCTAGCTTTTTTAACCTAAAAACTAAATAAAACCCATTCAAACCCCGGCCTAGCCCAACACCAGTTAAGATCCAACTTGCAAAAAAGAGGTTTTTAAAGAAAAACTCGATTCCAAGTTTCCTACCTGACCCAGTAGCTTATTAACCCAAATCAAACCCTATCTTTCTCAATTCCTGTCGTCGTTGCCTCCGATCTTTTCCCTAAACTGCCTCACTCTCTTCGCTGCTGCCTCCCTCTCTTTGCCTCCTCTCTCCTGCCAAACACCGCCGCTCCCTCTACCTCGCCACCCCCTTCTCTCTCCGACCACCACCTCAGCCTCCTCTTCTCTTCAACTCATCTTCCTCAATGTAAGTTTTTCAATTTTTTCAATTTTATTTTTTCACTGTTTGTTTTGTTCTTAGTCAATTTTCCACTATTTTACTATTTTAGGTGAGTTAGTTATTTTTAACTATTGTTACTCAGTGTTGCTTATTTATAGTTCAATTATATTTTAATTTTAGTATATTATAGTTTAATCTTGTTCAATTTTCTAAGAATTTAATTCAATTTTTTGTTAATTATTATTATTTAATTTAAAAAATAGTCAAACGCATAGGCTCTAGGCGCGAGGCCCCTACTCGAACGCCTAGTCCACCTAGCGCTTTTTGTAACATTGCCGCTGGGTCCCCGCTCGAACGCCTAGTCCGCTTAGCGCTTTCTGTAACATTAGCAGAGCCACAACTATTTGCTCTTTGTATGACACATTAGGTGATTCATCCACTAAAATATCAAAATAATCATCTCCCAATTTCTGAAATTATGGCCTTGCATGTTTCTCTTGCTGCAACATGTACAATATCTTTTTGAATAGTAGGGGCAACCATTTGATGATTTTCAAGAGCATTAGACAACACAACACTACCCACTTTCTCATTGCGATCTGCATAAACCTGTAGAAGTTCAAGAAAATTTCTCCTATTTCTCGAATCTTCATGTTCATCATGGCCACGAAAAGGTAACCCTTGTCTTAACAAGAATCACATAATCAATAGATGTATCCAAATGAATTCTATACTCTTGGCTTGATCTGTTTGCCTATCAAAAGTGGATTGAATAGATTGAGATTGCTTCATTGAATTTTGACATTTTTGAACTGCAGAGTTGTGTGCACTACCACATTTTCCAACATGAGCTTCTAGTCGGGCCTTCTTGTTCCAACCCTTAAATCCACCATTAACAAAAAATATTTACCCCTACTTGACTTCTAATTTCAGGTTGAAACAGATAACAACATAAACAAAAAGCGGCTTCTTTATTCACACTATATTCCAACCAATATGGAAATTTATCAAACCAATCCACGTTGAAGTGACACATCTTTTCCCTAAATTCAACTTGTTGGAAAGTGTGATTACGAGGTTGATAAGGGCCTTTTTGAAGATATGCTCTCCTTACTGCATCTCTACCATTTGGATGGTAACTTTCAATTTTTGGTCGCTCTCCAGGGTCTGCCGAAAGAGCATTCAAGTCAACTCTTGTAGGGGAACCTTGAATATGTGATGGCTCTTGTAGAGATTGAGATGATGAAGGGCTAGGACCGGGGGTCGCTTTTTTAAAATAACGCCTCATATCACAACTCACTGATAATAAATAAATAAATGAAATTTATTCTACATACCATTTCTTAAGTTTAAACTAATAAAACATTGAATACTCCTTTGCTCCTCATATTCTACATACTATGTGCATTGTGCATTATGGATAATCTTGATTATTCTTTATTGCCAATATGTAAGTAGGTCTGTTTCTTAATTAAAAAAATTCCAAACTTTGTTATTTGCTACTAATTCAAACTTATCTAATAAAACATAAGCCTAAAATTGCTTAAACTAATAACAAAATTTGTTATCTTGATTAATATTCCAATAAAAACCCCTAAATTAGAATCACAATTGAATAATTGATCTTGATGAGAAAGCCAAACTTGTACCAATTATCAAAATTAAACAATCTTAGTGTGAAATTAAAACTCCCAAAGAAACCCTAAATTGTAAACATGAAATTCTAGAAATTAGGAAGAAAAAAACTCAGTCGTAAGAGAAGCGAGTTCGATGGATAATCACTCCTCAAGGGCGAAATAAGATGATGAGGCTGTAGGCTTCGAAATCGGCAAGCAGAAGGAGACTTCACGGAGAATCATGGAGCCGCGGACTTGGAGAAGCACAATAGGAGGAGTGGAATCAGATGTGGGAGGAGCGCCGGAGTCCCCCCGGCGACCAGCGACTGGCGTTAGGACAGAGAGGATTTTCTAGGGCACAACGTTCCCTTTTTTTACTGTCATAACAGTGCAATTTTTTTATTGGGGATTAGGCTATGTGTAAGGGTAATATGGGAGAATGGGGGGCGGGTCCTTGGGATCCTATAAGAAACTGGTGTCACGTGACACCAGATCTGATATGTGGGTCTGCCCCTACGTCTTCCTTCTCCCTTCACCTCTCCCTTCAGCCCCCACCACCGCTATAGCCATACTTTTTCCCTCTCCTTTCCTCCTCAATCCTCTCTAAAACCCCACCTCAAACACTGCCACCACCCCCTGACCACCACCTTCCCCAAAAACCCTAACCCTAGTTCCAACTTCCCACTCGGGAAGGAATGGGAGAGGGGGAGCTCGGGGAGGAAGAGGGAGGAGGTGGGGTGGAGAGGGAAATTGGGGGAGGAGGGAGAGGAGGAGGCTAGGGTTAGGGTTTGGGGATGGAGGAGATGGAGAGAGGAGAAGATGGTGATGATAGAATGGGCATTTCAGGCCTTTTTTGAGCAGAACTTGCTAGAATGTGTGACATTGAGAACATGTCTTTTTTCAGCAAATTTATGCGGTTTCTATCAAACCAAAAAAAAAACTAACGTGGTGAATTGCAATTTGGACAAAAGCTAAGTTGGTTTTCATGTAAAAACCCTCTTCCTATTTGGTTGAGGGGATGGGAAGGGGAGGTGAGGTGCTAAGTTAGTTAAAGTACAAAATACCCTTTTGTGGGGAATATTTCTTGTTAAATGAAAATGACCAAAAAACTCCTTATGTCAACCTTACCTATGTATCATGCTCGATACATAATCAACATTAGGGATAAACATGCTCACATTCAACTAGATTAAAATAATAAGTAATAGATTTCTCGCTTATTAACATACTTGAGTTTAGTTGAAGAGCCCAATTTCAAGCTCGAATTGCCTACACATTATTGCACACAGTCCAATCTCAAGCTCAAGTTTAGCTGAAGATCTTGTCCACCTAAGACATGAGATAGACCATGACTGAAAACAGAGATATATGACTTTTTAGAAGTATTCTTCACTACACATTCATGAGGAAAAATAATTAGGTAATTATGAAAGATTTGTGAGGATATAAAAGTTGTAAAACAAATATTCTCAATCCCTCCGTATCCCTCCAAATTGGAGGGATTTTTCTCTCTCCTCATTTTTAGTTCATTTTTTGCATTCTCTACACCTCACTCCACCAAACCTCACCTCCCCCTCTAAAACCTCCTACCAAAGAGGATTTTTAGTGTTATCCCTCCCCTCACCCTACCTCCCCTCCTACCAAACCAAGCCTTAGAGGCTTGCCCGTGTCGCACAAGGTCTGGTCAGAACCCCCTGTCAAAATCCCTGTGCGCAATTTTTAAGGGTCATTTGTATAAGACCATGTAAAAAATCATCGTTAATAAGTTCAAAACAAATAAACCTATAAAAAAAGTTTAAGAAAAATAAATTTATAATTATTTAGGGATGTTACCAAATTGAAAGAAGAAACTAAGTGGAAGGCAATTTAATCTTAAAGCTATTCATCAATGAGAGTGTTGTTGAATACAAGGTTGGCCTACTTAAACTTGCTAAAGCTCTACCATAAATGGCATTTTCAGTGCTATCTTTCTTCTCAGTATTGAGTCTATTGACTAGTACATGAATTTGGTTTATTCATTAGCACTCAAAAGTTCCTTTCTTATGTAATGTTCTTCGTTTCCAGAAAAGTTTACTATTTGGAACTCTTATACCTCAAGGCTCAAATGCTTCATGATACGTAAAAATGCCTAGGAGTTATCATATTTGGTAAGAATTTGACTGTAGAGAAAGTCTGTCGTTATTTTTCTTCTATTTCCTTTGTTTAAATAGAAATATAAGGCCTCCGGCGAGGCAACCTTGTTTTCCAGAAGATGAGAAGGCATCCATGTGTTCTTCCATGATGACGTAATGCTTGACAGGCAACTTAAACATAAAGAAGCCAGGATAAGATGGTATTCCATGTGGTCTCCCTTAACTAACCTAAATTTGGGCAAGAACATTGAATTCAATAATCATCACGTGCATGCCACTTGTATATTTCTTTGACCCAGACCCTTCCAAAAATGACTTGTCCTTGAAATCATTGCTCGTTCATGCATGCCGTTTGGCGAAATCCCCAACCAATCTCAACACCTCTCAGAGAGAGGAAGCTTAACAGTCACAATAACTCTGTTATTTCGACCGTCAGATTAAAGTTAAATCAACGGCTGTAATTTACAAGAACATGCTTTTAGCCCTCCAGTTCATTCAGACACTGTCCAAATACAACCCTCGAACTGGTTCCTCTTAGTGCCTCCACCCTCCCCCTCGCCCCCCAGCCCACCCAAACCTCTCTCTCACTTCCTCATTGTTCCATGGAGTTTGATAGTTTCAAGAGTCATGTTGGAGATGATTCCTTCACATTTGATTCCCTTGTTGAAACAAATGGTTTTCAAAATCTTCACGATCTATATTATGATTATAATGATCAATTTTTAGCAAATACTCCCTCTTATTGTTCTTCTGTCCTCGACGGGGCCATGCAACCTCACAGCATCAATGCAGGCTTGTTGCCATTAGGGGATGGTAATGCTGGAAACAATGTTGGGGTAGCTATTGGGGGCTTCCATCAAGAAATGGTTGACATGTCGATCTGCAACAGCAATCAGCAGAGGGCCATGGAGGACAGCGATTGCTATATGATAGATCATGTACATGATAACAAAAAATCTCCTCATCTTTCTACCTGTGTGACTCGTACTATTGAGCCTCTCAAATCTTTTTCACCCCCCAATAACGTCTCAAATCTAGCTGCTGAATGTACCAAATTAGCATGTGATCGAGGTCCTACCATGAATAGCAAGTGCACACAGATGAAAAAAAATGGTGATAAAACAGCCAACAAAAAGATCAATGTGGTGAAAGGGCAGTGGACGCTTGAAGAAGATAAGTAAGGGTCGAGTTTTGATCTAACCCCTTTCCTTTCTTTCTTTGTATGCGTGTATAGTTGATTGTCGATTTTGACTATTATTGGCGTTGTTGTTTTTGTTAGTATTACTGTTACTATGTTGATCATGAATTTGCAGCTTGTATTTCATAAATTTTCCTTGTCTTCTTTCTTATTTAAGAAATGGAAATTATTATTTAACATGGTGAAGTGTGTTTTTAATGATGATCTATTTATTTTTGTAGACTGTTAGTTGGACTGGTGGAGAAATATGGAGTGAGGAGATGGTCTCATATAGCCCAAATGTTGACTGGAAGAGTTGGAAAACAGTGCAGGGAGAGATGGCACAATCATTTGAGGCCTAACATCAAGGTTCATTTTACCTCCTTATTTCTCCAATAATATGTGCTTCTGCTAATTATAGGATCTCTTTGGTGTTGATAAATTTATAAGTTCAGAAGATAAATACAATTCTGTCCCCTTTGTTTTTAAGGCAACTTAATTATTGTGCAATCTATTACCAACTGGTAATCTCCTTTTCTTTTATTTTGCTTTCATTTTTTTCCTTCTTTAGTAGCATCATCTTTCATATTTGTGTGTAACATGAATAATTTACAGCAAAGAAATGGTGCACCAGTATGGTACATGATGTGTGTGTTTCATGTTTACACTACCATAAGACTGAAGCGGGCATATTATTTATGTGTTATATTTAGCTGGCAACTAGTAATATGAGATTACAAATGCATTGTTTTTAAGCCTATTTTTAAAATTAGATAGTGCCCCTACCTAGTTATTGCAAGTTAAATGCATAATTTTTGCATGGAGATCTCTGTATACATAGTTTTTCATATAGTTGGTTTATCTATATTTGTATACGTATGCATAGTCGTGTAATTTAGTTTCAAGAGTTGATGCTTAGAAAATGTGAATTTCTGAGATGGACATTAAGATTCTATGGAGATCTACTGTTTCCATAGCATCGATAATGAGCTTAAACCTCTCTCTTTCTGGAGAGAAAGACTCAATGTCAAGTTCCATTGGCATCTAGCAAAACTTTATTTTATGAGAAATTTCATTTAGTAATTAGAGGTTATAGCATATGTATTAGAGTTGATAAGTCATTCAAATCTGTCATGGATTTCAGTTATATAGCATTACCGCACGAGCAAATGCACGTGCAATGACATTAGACCATATTTATCCTGATTCTTATATGAAAAGGGCCTATTATGCTACCCTAAAGTTCGCCTATTTTTAAGTTTAATGCCGGATTTTAACTTTATTCAAAAAATACTTCAAAATGTTCATGATATAATTTTTAAAATAATGTTATACTGTATTACTCTTTTAAATTTGAATTTGAGATATAAGAATAAAATTAGTAGGGGATAAGGCTTTCCATTGTACGAAATTACTAGGGGATAAGGCTTTCCACTGTACTAAATATCAACTAAAGATGTTTACTATGAAAATTAATTTTCCATGGTAAAAAAGAATACACATAAGAATAAGGATCTAATCCCAATTAGGTAAATAGCCAGGGCCTTATATGAAAAAGTTTAATATTTCTAAATTCAACCATCTTTTTCTTATCACCACCTTTGTCTTTTCACAAGTATATACTTTTCTTCAGAGGAACAGTGCAGTCTATGAACATCATCTACTTGCCTGAAACATAAAAATTTTAGGGTGAAATTACATTTATGTCCTTAAGATTACAATGGAATGGATGACCATTCCTCCATTCCCCAAAAGTAGAGTTTACCCCAGTCGGTCCTTTATATATTAGTATAGATAACAAACACTAATTCCAGAGTGTCTGTCGAATCCAATATTAAAGCCTGAAGATATGTTACAGTATTCTTCTATTAGGTGGGGGTCAGGACCACAAGAGATCGGATATTGACTCGGAACACCCCCCCCCCCCCCCGGCCTCAACCACCAGCAGCAAACACAAGCGCACACGGCCAACATGATTAATATCTTTATATGTGTAGATAATAGGACGTTCTTTGTGTATAAGACGTGGTCAAGCCATTTCTGAAGTCAAACATGTATAGGAGCTCCCTGTTGTAGTTATCTTCTTTATGATCTAACAATGCTCGAAGAACTTTTGCTTCCAGTTTTCTCATCTCAAGATGTACATTGTTCTATTTCTTGTTTACTATTAAACTTGCTTCTCTGCCTTCTATTATTACTAATTAAAAGCATTTTTAGTTTTCAGTTCTTTGCCCTCTTAATACATTATTCTATTTTCTGGTTTAGTTTTTAACTTGCTTAGGATGGGTATACATATGTATCTTTACCAAACACTTTTTTAAAACTAATTTTTTATTTCAAGCAATTTTTTAAATTTTTTTTAGGTTTGAGGATGGTGATGTTCTGAATGCTTGTAAGAGAAGTTTTATGTTATTTTTGCAGATATTTTCAGTAGCCTCTAAGCTTTACTAGATCACATGATTACTCCTTGCATTATTAGTTTCCAATATAGAGACAATTGCAATGTTTTTATACTTCTGGTTTTCCCTATGGATTTCTCTTCAGAGGTTTCCGACAATTATTGTAACTACATAGGAGTTGTGGTTGGACTCCGCTACTTCCAGATGAATTTGCTGCTTTTTCCTATGCAAATCTATTCATAAGCTATCTAAAATATCTATTTGATTCAAGTTGATCTTCATTGCTGGCATTACTTAAGAAATGAAAAGGCAAGCCGATTTAAGTTCTCGTCCTGGGTATCAATCATGTAGGTACAACAAGATGATCAGAAACTATTTATTATCTACAATATTCAAATTCCAAAAATATTGTTGAAAGAAGCAATTGTTTAGATATCTGCCCAAAGGAGAAAATCATTTTCGTATTTGGTGGGTTTTAGATATTTATTGACCATAGATATAAGCAACATGCTGCCCATAGTTAATGCATAGGAAAGAAAACTCGATTCTTTTGATTTTCTAGGCACCCTAAATAGCTATGGACCAAGCCAGACCGGAACGTGCGGCATCCGGAGCATCTGCTTTCTCGCTGAATCAATTTGAATAAAGTGGCTTTTCCATTTGAATAGCAACCTTTAAATTTGAATGGTTTCCAAATCCTTCTGAATGTAAGCCAGTCTCACTCTAATGCTTAGTGCTATTGCACAAAAAGTTTTCTTTGAGGCCAGGCATTGTCTTTTTACTATTATTTGTGTTTGTGGTCCTTTATGCGAATAACCAATCTTTAATACCTAAAAATTAGATGTTCGTTTGTTTGGTTGACTTCATCTTGTTCAGTTTCCTGCATCTTGTAAATTTCAGTTTATCAATTTTTATATTAAGACCTGATTATTATACTGATATTTGGACTATGCAGTAGCATTAAACCATGTAATTACTTTTCAGCATAGTGGATTTTTTGAAATGTTAAGATTAAATATAATTCTTTGCAATCACATGCTACGTTCTTTGGTATAATAAGACTAATATTAAGCTTGCACAGCGACAAAATTTTTTAATTACTATTTACAGAGTGAATCTCCAAACCAGTTAACAAAAAAGATACCAATTAGCAAAGTGTCATCAATTTATATAACACAGCCAGAAAAGATTTATATTTGTGAAATGTCTGTTAAAAGTTAAAATCATCATCAAGAACAAAAATAATTAAGGAGATATGAACAGTGTTTTCAAGGTTCAAAAATTTCACTTCGGCTTGCATATAGAGAATGCTTAAACTTTAAAAATTATAGCGTAGTACAAAACAGTGTTCATGTTAAAAATTCAGTGCAACGCGAATAGTAGATCTATGGCTGAAAATAATACTGTAGCAAAAACAAATTTAATATTTTGTATTATAATGTAGCATGGATAGTTTTATTGTAGCATGACTAGTGATTTTGAGGTTTTGCTTTTAAGTTAGAAGTAGTAGAAATAGCAACTATAATAGTTCTTTAATGCATACAGAAAGATACATGGACAGAGGAGGAGGATAAGGCTCTTATACAAGCTCATTCCGAGATAGGAAACAAGTGGGCTGAGATCGCAAAACGTCTCCCTGGACGAACAGAGAACTCGATTAAGAACCACTGGAATGCAACCAAGAGGAGGCAGCTCTCTCGTCGCCGTTGTTGTCGGAGCTCAAAGTATTTCAAGTCAGGCTCCCTCTTGCAGAACTACATTAAGAGCTTAACCTCAACTTTGACAACAGCACCCACTTCAGTGCTCTCATTTGATAACCAGAACAGTACTACTATAGGTATGGCTGGTAACCAATCGAATTGAAATGAATACTAAGGTTTTGTATTTGCATTTGTTTAAAAACTTTGAAAGTGGAATCTGAATTTGAATATTTATTTCTGGAATTTTTTTGAGTGCAAATTCCAATGCTTTGTGTCAAATTTCACGAATATCTATCAAAGATTGAAGTATTTTTATTTACTAATAATTTATAAATTTTACTTATTAAATTTTAACTGAGAATAGATACTTATTTGGTTAAAGATTACTTTTATTTTTCTTACGAGATTGGTTTCTAGACAGTATTTAAATTCATAATTGAAAATTCTTCTTTTATAATTTTGATGTATAAATCTTTAATTTGAATATTTGGTTAAAAACCCGATTTAACACTGTTTAAGCAATAGAAAACATAAGTAGGTTAAAACATAAACACCATGTGTGTAATGATACAAAATTATAAGCGATCAAATTTTAGACGAATAGTTAACAAGCAAAATGGATCAACATATATATGGTGAAGTTCTATTCATTTATGAATCCGAATACTAAAAACTATTTGTTTACTATCAAATGATCTACTAAATCGAGTATAACCGAATAGTCGCTCGATCACTTAATGAACTTTTTGTTAATTATTTGGTTCGTTTTCACCCTGTACTGTAGGTAACAAAGAAGAGTGGAAGGGAGTTTTAAGTATGCCACTTAAGAGTATTACAGATACTTTTGAAGCTCCTGCTTGCGGTGGCCCTGATCTTGGTATTGAGAAGAGAAATGTGGACGAGGGGATTTATGATGTTGGTCATCTCTTTGATCAACTAGGGTTTGGTGTTATGGCTAGTGGCAGCAGCAGCAGCAGCGAAGGTAATGGGGATTTTGAGATGGCAATGAATTGGGATCTGATGTTGCCATCGGCGTCTGAGAATGTCAAAAGGGAGATGGATCTGGTGGAGATGATCTTTGAAAACAATTCCTTCTGAATCGTCGTCTTTTAATATGATGCATGGGTCCTTTAGTTGAAATTCTAGAGGAAAAAATAAAGTACAAGTATAATGTATCCGCTTCATTTACCTGTCTTTCTTCTTTTTAGGGTTTTGAGACATATATCATTTACTTTGAACTTGTGAAGTTACCTCTGTAAGATGGATGTAGGTACAATTTGTGCCAAGTTAGCTATGATAATCTTTTCTGCTACTTTCTGAGTTTGTTTTTGTAACTTGGCTTTGTTTGACATATACATGCTATGTTATCAAGCTTCATGTAGCTTCTTTTGATATAATGATGAAAACAGACTGAGGTTGCTGTGGACGTTATTCTTGCATCATTTTCTGTTTATCCTGTTTCCTTTCTGGTTAAATTTATTTTCTGTTTGAGTGAGTTAAACTTATTTTCTGTTTGAGTGAGTTATTTATTATAAGTTACATACTTAATTGTGAATAAATCCGGTGGCATTTGTATGTAGACCTCAAAAGATTGCAGCAGAACTGAAATTAAAATTGACCCTCAGTAATTCAGACTGCAAGCCACCTTTTCTTTTTGCTGGTAGCAGTCTCAAGCACACGGACATTTTTTCTTATCCAGATCATAATTGGGAGTAGCAAATTTTTTATCATTTTTTGGCCATTACGCAAAATGTGGTATTCTTAGAAATCTATACCTTGCAGACTATTTTAGTTGACATGTTTCTGCATAGGATTGATATATAACAGATACAACTTGTGTAATATAGTACACAATAAACTTTATTTGAGTACATGCAAGTGTTCTAAAATTACACAAGAAAATAAACTTTGCCAACATTAGGATAGAATGTATTAGAACAAAGTCATAACATAAACTCAAGCCCAACAGTAGTCTTATTATAGTTTCGAGAGTCTTTATTATCAACTAGCTGGATACCTCTCCAGCCCTCACAAAACACAACCAATTCTGCTGCTGCTGCTGCTCATGATGCTGAATTTAGAGCTCCGGCTTCGGTAAGCAGCGGCACCAACTTGCCTTGGTAGTACCTTGCAGCAACACCTGTTTAAGATCATAGCATTCAAGTGTCAACAATACATGCATCAGGAGCAACCCCCCGAAATAAAAGACCAGAGAAGGTTTTAATTGCGCATAGACCCCTGTGCTATAAGTTTTCTCTTAAAGTTTAATATCGACAGAGAGACCTCCCGGAACTGAACTCCATTAGAGACTTGCAACCTCCCCAGAAATAATGCATCACCCAACAGGGCGACGACTGTGATCAGTTCAGTTTCAGAGCGTCTATAGGTCGATCTGTCAGTATCAAACTTAGGCGATAATAGATGACCCGACACAAGTATACAAGGATGTATGCGTAATTAACTCATAAAAACGAGAGAACGGAAAATAAAGATGCATACTGTCGCAGCCTCCCATATGTTTTCCACCTATGAAAACATTAGGAACAGTCCTTTGCCCAGTCCATTCTACAAGTGCAGACTGAATCTCTGATCCATTACCTTGATCCATTACCTTCATATCAAACAAATACATGAGCACAAAATTAAGTACTTAGCAATGCTGCATGTTGAGGCCTAAAATAAAGAAAAGGAAAGAAAAGAAAATTGAAGTCAGTACGCACTTTCATGATCCAGCTCTATGGTTTTGAAACTTGCCTTTAGGTGTGCTAGCAACTGCTTAACCTGATTGCTGTATGCGCAATAACTCTTGCTACACCCAACACAAATAACATATCATAACACAACACAAAATGATTAATTGAGAATAATAGTTATGGTATAACATGGTTTACATGATGGGACGTATTCAGAAAAAAAAATTTAGTTGGGGACATATATACAATTAAATATATAAATTAATAACTTATAATATAAACTCTACCAGTACAAACTTATAATTTCCAGTACAAAACTTATTTATGTAATAATCTCACAAATCCAAACATAATATACTTTTTCATTATCATTTTCACATATTTTCATCACAGAAAATATTAAAATACTATTAGTTTCGAGTAGGGATGGAAACGAACCGAATTCGAATCAAATACCCTGGTATTCGTATTTGCATTCGTTCGTATGTGACTATTAGAAGTCTTCACTGTATTCGTATTTGTATTCGGTTAGTATGTGACTATTTGAATTCATATTCGAATCGAAACGAATAGGAAACTAGTATTCAAATTCTATTCGGACAGCATTCGAATATTCAATAATTATTCGTGAATATTCGTTAAGAGTGTTTGGGTAGTATTTACAAATTATTAGGTAGATATTTGGCAAATATTCATTCTCCTAGTCTTGCCATAGAGCCAAACATGATATACATGATGAATATGCAACCTAGTGATATATAATATTCACAAATAAAAAACTATTTATCCACATTTGCAAGTAGGAAAATGAAAATTTAATGACTAAACTGTATAAACGAATAGTTTATTACACAAACAAATCAAATATACCTATGGTTAAATTTAATTCATTTAGGAACTGAATGATAAAAACTATTCGTTTATTATTAAATGAACTATCGAATCAAATATGACCGAATACTTAGGCAAATAAATATCTAAATATCGAACTATTTGTTAAATATTTGGTTTGCTTCCACCCCTAGTTTCGAATATGACAGAATAATTAGGCAAATAAATATCTAAATATCGAACTATATATTTGTTAAATATTTGCTTTGTTTCCACCCCTGGTTTCGAGCAATAATCCTTCACAGTTGTTTTGCCGTTGTGCAGGGCACAACATATGGGCAGAATCGGGGCTCGAGAGGTTGACTATAATATTCACTGATTATAATTGGAGAATATAGATAATCACACACCTCGTAAATCCATGCGTTTCATTTTTTTTTTCCTGTGATTTTTTACGTCGATACGGGGTTAATAAAACCTAGTAGAATTTCATAACGCTGTTCATTTTTAGTAAGAAAAAATAGAAAAGTTTTCGAATACGCATCCGATTTCAAAATTTGATTTCCTCGTGAAAAGAAAAATCTAAAGAGACGAGATATTTACTAATTAATGAAATGAAATTGAAGCGAGAAGAGGTTAGGATTAATTTTAAAGCAGCACCTGAAGACGACGACGGGGTTCGAGGACACGATCTCTTTAGCCTTCTGAAGCGCCATCTCTCTCTCTCTCTCTCTCTCTACACGATAACAGCAACCGGCACAAAATATGCTCATATTGATCCCTTAAATCTTTCATATTTTGAAATTTCTATTCTGTCCTCAAACCTTATTATTTATTCCAAATTAGTCCACTAATTTACTTCGTTTAAATTACAAATTCATATTTGATTAGTTGTTAACCACTTTATCCTCAAGTAATCACTTTCTCAACGAAATCCCAAAATGCGAGGTTGTTTGGTTCGCTGCAAAAATAAATTGCATCAACAAATGTTGTATGCAGCATTTGCTGCAGGAAATCAACTCCAAATTCTCTATTTAGATGTTTGCAATTATATTTTAGGGAATTTATTTCCAATGTAAATTCAGTGTTTGGTTCAAAATAATTAGTACAAAATCTACACAATTTTGCCATATAAGGAAACTTTGGTGGAGGTAGTTTCCTATTTAGATTTAAAAAGATATTTTCAATGAGGTGGAATTTATAATTATTTTTTAGGTTTCTTTCTTGATTCCTGTAGCGTTTCCTCCCACCAAATTTGTCATAGCATTTATTGCAATTTATATTTTTACAAAATAGAAGTCCATAAATCTTTCTTAGTCATAAAATTGTATATCAATTAGTGTATTTATTAACCGGTTGCTTTTTTTACACTTACAAACTTCCTTCGAATATTCCTATATGATTTGGGAGATCGAACAGCAATTTCAATATTTGAGGGGCCAATTTCAAAGTAGGAATATGTGAGGACTGATATCCAAAAAAATGTCAAAGCGGTCAGAGTACACAATTAAAACGTGTCAAATGCAGCACGGCTTAGAATGGACGGCGGTAGGCGCAAAAAACCCAGTCATATTAAACCTCTTCAACACGTTAAACCCATAATTTATAACTATATTAATATAAAATATGTACTTGTGATCAAGCATTTCAAACTATATATTGGGCTTCGGCCCAAAGAAGAAACCAAGCCTTGTGCGCTTTGGTATAATTGATTTATGATGCCGAATTGATATCAGATACAACTTGTATAATATAGTACACAATAAACTTTATTTGAGTACCAGCAACAGTTGATGACCATCCGAAGTGAGAGAAAAAGGAAACATGCAAGTGTTCTAAAATTACACAAGAAAATAAACTTTGCCAACATTAGGATAGAATGTATTAGAACAAAGTCAT
>JBAKGM010000279.1:5513808-5529843 GCA_037177215.1 Asparagus racemosus
ATAACATACTTGCATACATTAATTAAAAAAAGGGTTGATTTTTTATAAAATTCTCCTGAACTATGGGGTCGTCTTAGAAAACCTCCCTTAATTATTATAAATTTTGAAATCCCCCTCAAATTTGTGGTTGTTGTAGATAATCTACCCTCAACTTTCAAAATAGAACTTATCTCCCCTCAAGTTTTCTCACTTAACCTCCTAAACTAATAAAATTAAATCTAAATGAACATATGATTTAAAATGACCTACTATCCCTAAAACATTAAAAATTTTACCATGATATTCCTTTTTAACTTTTTGATTAAAAATACCTTCCATTTTATTTTCCCTTCTTCTTCTTCTTCCGCCATCTCTATTGCTAAGTCCATGTGGCAAACCCGATTTTTTCTTTCTTTTTTTTAAACATTAATCTTCTTTTATGTTCTATTTATCCATACTTCTAATGTTTGAAATAATTGAAACTTTTAAATTTTTTTGAAGATTAGTTTCCTCATCAAAACCCACGAACTGAAGTCTTATATTTTGATTGGATTGGTCTTTTGAATTCAAACGGATTTTTTTTCAACTAAGGGTATTTTAGTCGTTACATGTTTTGACAAAACTGTAAAAATGTTATTTTGAGGGGGGGTGGGGGGAGGGATTTATAAGACATTCCATAGTTGAGGGGGTTTAGTCTTATTTTGCAAGTTGGGTTTTGGTTGGGTTGGGGGGGTTGTGTTTTTTACAATCCCTTCAAAATGAGGTTTTTTTTTTAAATTTAACCTATAATACTTAAGGTTTTTTAAGACAAACCCTATAGTTAATGGCTTTTCTAAAATTAACACTTAAAAAAAGGGATATAGAACATAGGTAATAGAGCTCACATGAGAAATAGTCATACAGAATATGAGTAACCGACTTAATGGGCGTACACACTAGGTTTCGGACTTTGGTTACGGGCATGTGCGTAAAATCAGACCCCTAAATGTGAAAAAGAATGGCCCTTTATGTTTTGCATAGGAATTACTAACTATTTTATCGGTGGGTGCAAACGCTTCCCATACGAATTCAAAATGGTGCATATCGTGTTTGTATACGTTTACCAATTACAGATACAAATATAAATACTAACATGTCTTGATAGGAAAAACTTATATTTATATCCATTAAAATCGGATATGAATACGGATATTCACACGCACATGAATATACATATGTATGCAAAAGAGATATAAGAAAACTAGATAATATCGAAAGAAATAAATTTCATAGGGTACAAGCGAGTTCGTTAACATGTTTATTATATCTAAATAGCTAAGATTAGATCTTTTGATCATTAAAATTAAATTCAAAATAATTAATCTAAGAATTAAAGGAATTGTAACTGATTAACATACAGTCGAATGTTTCCAATACGACTCTGAATATTTTACTATATGTTCGTACTTTGTTGTAATATATCTATTAGATATAGATATTTAATAATCATGTAAATATGAATATTTCTTGCATCCCCGTTGGTGATGATAATACTCTACATGTAAAACAGTCCAAAATCGTTGACACATTTTGACGATTTTCTCGGTTTTTACAGTCTTTCTTCTAGTAAACAAAACAGGTAGAGCAGTTTCTCTTTCACGCGGTTTCACCCATCCTCTTCTCATCCAACTCTAATGATAATTAGTTAAAGAGTTAATTGCACATAAAATCCTCTTCAATATTGCATGTCCCCTCTAAGCTTGATATTTGATTCTTTGAAACCTAGCAAAACGCGCACTCGACTCGACTACTTCTCTTCTCCGTTGGGTGTTGCATGGTTTCTAGTGACGTTTGTAGTCAAGAAGAAGCGGACAATGAAAACAGAAACGAAACACTATAGCATAATGATATAGTTTCATGAGCAGAAATTCTTTCAGAATCTCGCACAGTGCGGAATTGTTTGTTTCATTTTCAAAATATCATGAAATGTGAAAACAAAGTTGGAAATCAATATCAGAGCATTTTGGAGGTTTTCAAAACAATAGATATTTTGCTTTTGTTTGCACGGAAATGATAGGGTGGAAATGTCATGTTTTAATTTTATTTGTTTGGTTCATTATTGGTTAAAGCGTTTGAAAACCTGACAATATATTGTTTTATTGTCAACTTTTTATTTCCGCGTTTCCAAAAAAGAGAGGAGATTATTTTATTACTCAAATACTACATTTCAAGCCTATTTCAGAGCTTTTGGGGCCGAAATGACTTTTACAAGGTTTTTGACGTGGTGGCACTATTTGGTTACCATTTCCATGAAAACCCTCTGCGAACCAAACGTATGATAGGTAAAACCCTCGAAATCAAAATCTTACGTGGGAGGGATGACAGGGCATGAACATCAAATTTCAACCTATTTTTTTAAGGAAACAGACGGACCCTAAAAGTAAATAGCACGAGGATGGTACACTTCATATGCAATTAGCCCCAAAAACAAATCAAATTTAATTAATTAACACAAATACAATCAGAGATCAACGCACAGCTATAACTTATTCCCTCTCTACCCGTCAAAATCACTGCTCTCTCTCTTGTTTTTTTTTTTAATTTCTCATCTTCTGCTCTACACCCCGTCACCGTTCCCAAGGAGCAAGCTCCTCTACATTGTTCATCTCACCCTCTCCCAATTTCTCACTTTCTTGTTTTGTTTTGGGCATGGATCTCAAGAACTCATTCTTCTTTGAGCACTTCTCCTTCAAGAGGAGAGTGCTGTCTGGCTTTGGACTAGCTCTACTAGCTTCTCTACTGATCTTCTCACTGTTCTCCACTCTGAGCTCTCCGTCAACTGTCACTTCTTCTTCCTCCTCTTCTTTCTTCTCCTGGGTTTTCTCCATTAATTCTGCCTCAAACTCGACCAAGATTTTGTTGGGTCCTGTGAATGGCAACTCATCATCCAACATTAGTGCTTCCTCAGATTTGGGCATGACCCATTTCATGAATTCAACTGGTTTGGTGCAAACCCAAAATGGAATTTCATCAAAAGGTAGTTTTTCTGGAAAAGAGCATGATTTGGGCAATGCCCATCTCAAGAATTCAACTGGGGAATCCAGTAATTCTAGCAGTTTGGTGCCTCAAGAATCCATTTTGGGGGCAGTCAATGGTTCCGTTGAGCAAGTTGTCATTGAGAATAAGCCTTTGAACAGTAGCTCCAATGATGAAGTAGAAAAGAAGGATCTTGGCTCAAATACTGAAGGAAATAAGAATGTAAGCAGTGATTCGATTTCGGAGAAAACCCAAGATGGGAATTCATCAAGAAGTAGTTTTTCTGGAAAAGAGATGGATTTGGGCAATGCCCATTTCAGGAATTCATCAGGCAAAGCCAGTAATTCTAGCAGTCTGGTGCGTCAAGTTACTATTGAGAATGTGCCTTCAAAGAACAGCTCCAAGGGTGAAGTAGAAAAGAAAATTCTTGGATCAAATACTGAAGGAAATACGAAGAATGTAAGCAATGATTCTGGTTCTGTGAAAGCGAAGGGAGCGCTTCTCAGTGACAAGTGCAATATATTCAACGGGAGATGGGTGAGAGACGAGAGAGAAGCATTCTATCCAGGAGGATCATGCCCATATATCGATGTCGATTTTGATTGCCACAAGAATGGGAGGCCTGATGATGAGTTCTTGAGATGGAGATGGCAACCTAATGACTGTGACATTCCTCGGTAATTGTCTTTTTTCATTACTAATGGGTTAATTGATAAAGTTTTTGCTATCAAAATATTACAGAATTGCATTTGTAATTGCAATTACTATCGTTTTATTGATCCCTAACTTTAACTATATCTTGAAATACTAGTAATGTAATCGATAAGTAGGCTCTGCATTTAGTTTGAGGATGATTCGGGCGCATTGCCTACTTTCAGTGTTGGATTTTATAAATAGATTTATGCGTAATTTGCGAAGAGTTATTCTTGAATGCTTACTTGGAAACTGCTGGCTGAGACTAAGATTTGTTGGTTGCAACATTGTTGAAGCATTCTCAACTTTTTATCATTGAATACATATAATTTTTCTTAAATATTATAGGCATTGTATGGCTGATGATGAGCAACAACTTCACTGAAAAGAATTTCCTAAATATTTTGCTCTTTTTCTGGGGTGTAATATGTTAATATATCACATATCAGTTTAGACTAGTAAAGGCAATCACAAAACCTCAATATTGCGATCAACTTTTTCCTATGAGTTTCTTAAACCTTTGGCCCTCACATACATATAAACCTTTATTCGCCTCAAAACTATCTAAAAACACGATGCCTATCATGTCGCTATCCCATATAACGTAGGAAAAAAATTATACTGGTTTGTAGGCCGTTTAACGTTATAGTTTCTCTGATTGTACTGGTTTTGTAGGCCATTTTACTGTATAGTTCCTCTCATATATGAATTTTAAGCCACTATAAGAATACAAACGTTATTTTCAATTTTGGAGAACTTATGCTCCAACATTTTTTTCCCTGAGTCTACAAAGCATATACCTTTCATTGTGGTATGGTTAAGAGTTTCTGCATGTTCTTGATCATTTTTGTTCAGTGGTCTTGAATTTTCTTAAATGTCTTTTTTAATGCTTAAATAATTGCAGGAGGTGAAACTATAAAAAGGTTTTTTTTTTCATCATGGAACTTTAGAACTTTACTGACCACATCTCATTTAATATTATTGAAAATAATATCTTAGTACTCTGTCTTTAGTATTGAAATAAAAGACTGCACAGGAAGCTTAGAAATTTAAAGGATTCCCCTAATGCCATGTCTTGATGAAGAGAGATCCTCACTTGTAATCAAACCTGAATATAGGAATATAGATTTGTTAAATGTTACAAAATGGAAAATAATGATAAGTAAGCACTAATTCCAGGTGCCTTTGTCAGTCATGGTTTTGACTCCTGTGAAGATGTGATTTTTCGCTCTTTTTGTTTACATCATTGTATGTAGTTTGCATTCAATATGAAATAATGTGTGCTCTTTCTTTCTGATAGCTTGAATGCGACTGATTTTCTGGTAAGATTAAGAGGGAAAAGGCTAATTTTTGTGGGCGACTCATTAAATAGAAATATGTGGGAGTCTCTGGTGTGTATACTCCGCCATAGTGTCAAAGATAAACGCAGAGTCTATGAAGCCTCTGGAAAACATAACTTTAAAACAAGAGGGTATTACTCTTTCAAGTTCAAGGTAAATATAATTTTGTTTTGTATTCTAATTTTAAGGATTCGTTTCATTCTGTAAGATCAATAACTCAAGTCCTCTTTTTGTTTTTCTTTTTTCTCAAATCTAGGATTATAACTGCTCTGTCGACTATGTACGATCCACATTTTTGGTTAGGGAATTATATTTCAAAAATAAAAATGGATCTGAGGACGAGAGGCTTAGATTAGACCTACTGGACGAGACAACTTCAGCATACAAAGAAGCTGATGTAATAGTTTTCAATACAGGTCATTGGTGGACTCATGAGAAAACTTCTAGCGGGTGAGAATCTCATGTCTTTCTTGTACCAAAATCTAATAAATTGTAAAGATAACTGATTTCTATGTCCTTTGTTTTGCCATCATATAACGCTATTGTCAAATTACCAGAATTGACTACTACCAAGAAGGTAATCATGTGTATCCGGTGCTCAAGGTCATGAAAGCTTACACTAAGGCTCTTACTACTTGGGCTAATTGGGTTGACAAAAATATTGACTCCAGCAAAACTCAGGTGGTTTTCAGAGGATATTCACTCACTCACTTCAGGTATACATGGATTATTCTTGTTGAAAATCCTTGATTACAGCATGTATGTTGATTGTATGCTCTCATTTTCGGCCACTTATGAATGGTATATTTAAAGCAAGGCCAAAATAGTAAGGTTTTCTATACACATCTACATCTCAATCTTTCATCATTAAGTACATTAGGATTGAGTTCTCACCACAAGAAGAATTTAGGTAGCCTGCACAATAAATTTTCCTATCCAACAAACTTTATGTGCAATTAGCCTTGCTTTCGGTAAGATGATGAAACACAAGTCTGATCTTTTATTGAAAATAAAACTCTGCATTAACCTCTGCTGCTGGTTATTTTTGGGGGGGGACTATGATGTAAAAGTAATAACTTGAAGATTACATGTACGTGTTCATCTTTTCTTTTTTTTTTTTTCTTTTTTGTGGGGGGGGGGGGGGGGGGGGGTTGGGGGTTTATTTTTCTATGCTTCTGTACTGGGGAAGGTGACTTCATATCAGGAATTATGGGAGAGTGCCTGGCATTTAGTGTAGTGATGTTCAGAGCAGTTGACATTATAGACTTCAAAGAGTGCTGCTGGTTTTGGAGTCTCCTTGAGAGAGGATTTTTTAAATTTAATAATTTCATTTATTATTTGACATCAGAAAAAGATATGCTTGGGGTTGAACATATTTGAACATGGAGACTATGTTCAGAATAAGGATTTTCTGAGGCCTAGAGCTTGTCATAATAAATGGGAGCAGATTAGGTATGTCAAATTGAATATATCAATTACAGTGCTGACTCAAGTGGAGATTCAGATTATCTGATTGGGTTCAGTGTTGAATAATGTCAAATAGAAGGTTAAAAAAAATTAGAATTGAAGAAATGCTAGGTATTAAGGTATGTGTAAACCATGAATTTAATGCATCTAAAAAGGAAAATGGAAGTAAAGAGGCATTACAAGTAGCATGCTATCTGTCAATGCACTTATATCAATCTCAACTTGTCGTCCTAGTTGGTCATAATACATCTTAAGCTTAACAGGAATATGATATTCATGAGTCTTTCGATTGTTTGTCCATATCAACAAAATTGTTTGTCCATATCAACGAGTCCGAGCCCAATGCAACCTATTTGACTCTGTGCATATGGAGTGGAATATTGTTACCTAAGAGGTTCAATTTGTGGAGTTGGATTCTGTTTATAAATTCTCATGGCTAATTCAACACTTCATGGAGTTATTGCTTTAATTCATTCAGATAATGTACTGATTGTATGATGTCCTCATTTACTCAGATCACAAATATGGTTGAAAGTGTCCATACTCCACTTGACTTATAAAGGAGAAATCTTAGTAGCAATCTAAGTATTATTTTCACAATTTCTTATTACCAAATCAGACTAAATAGGTTTCTAAGTTGGATCAACATGCATAAGGAATATACAAGTTCCCAGAATGCAAGATAACTTGTAAGGAAACTATTTTGGCCTAGTATTTACTACACTCGAGTCATTTGAACAGTTTACATGGTGTGTTCTTGGCAGCAAAAATCCCTTGACCATCCTACTACTACATCGTCTCTCTCCAAATCATGATCTTCCACCTACCGAGTATCATAGTATTATATTGGGAAGATAATAGTTGTTCATCGTAATGCTTATTTGGGGATGCCACTTCTGTTACGATTATCACGTGTCCGAAACAATGTGAAAGTATCCTTACAGAAATTATCTCTTTATTGTTGTTTTACAGTTTATTAAGCTAAAGTCTTAAATTCTTCTTGAAAATGGTTACAGGGGAGGACAGTGGAATTCTGGCGGTCAGTGTCACAAGGAAACTGAGCCAATCTTCAATGATACTTTCCTTTCAAAATACCCTGCAAAGATGAGAGCTGCTGAGAGTGTTTTTGAGCAGATGAAGACACCGGTGATATACCTCAACATCAGTAGGCTTACTGACTATAGGAAAGATGGGCATCCTTCAATATACAGAAAAACATATAAAACAATTGAAGAGCATAAAGTTGCAGAGATGACTCAGGACTGCAGTCACTGGTGCCTGCCGGGAATACCAGACACATGGAACGAGCTGCTCTACGCTTCTCTACTCATGAATGGCAAAGGATCATGGAGGCTATGAATTTAACTCATGCATTTTAGAGATGATGATGATTATGTCGAAGAAAAGGAAAAGGGAAGTCCACCTAACTGGAGTTGCTCAAATCCGATTACCATTTTTTGATTTGTATCGAAGATATCAAATTCCTGAACTCAAGCATTGCATACACAATTCTATACTGAGGTTTTGTTCCCTCCTTTTCCCCCTCAATTATTTGAACATGACCGAAATTTGAGAGGCTCTCACTCTGCGGAAGTTTTGCTTATAATGTAATAAATATAGGCTTTGCCATACCAATAAGAAATTTTAAGTTTTGTATGTATACATCATGTTCTGTGTACTGATAGCACCAAAAAGGAACACAGAAGAGCCAACATTGCTAGAAATTTAATCAGAAATCCATTAACACAATAACAAGACCCGTAATGAAAACATTGCAGCTGCACTAGTTCAAATGAACCTGAGCAGTGATTATTTGCTAGGAAACAAACACAGACTTCCACAACACCAAAGCTAACAGAAGTTACACATGCTTATTTATTGAAGGAAGAAATTGAAATGGAAACCAAGAGAAATTGGTTTCCAATACCGCCTTTTGGATGACTTGCCGGCTTGCCATGCTTCAGTTACCAGGTACAGATGACTGTAACATGAACAAACTGATATAGATTAGGGAGAAGGGGAGAATAAAGGTTGACAAAACTTTCAAGCTCCTCTCTTCCTCCCTCTAAATTCTCTTGTGCTTTCTCAAGATCCATGGATGGACTCCTGCCAAAATTCTTCCGTGGCCAGCATCGGCCGAGAGCTCAGAAGAAATGCACAGTGTTTTAGGAAACTAATGGAATCCTACGAAGTTCAGTGAGGAATTAGAATCAAGGTGCGAGATGTTGGCCTATAAATAGGAGATGCTGATTGTGAAGTGGAGAATAGATCATTGACCCCTTGGTATAAAATAATCTGTTTTTCCTTTCTCTTCTTCTTCACATTGTTCTTGCCTTTTGTACTGATTGCATTTGTTTTTCTTTTCTGTTAGTGGGCAAAAATGTGAAGTGTGACCTTTCTTTTTATTCTCCAGGAAATGTCATTGCTATCCTCTTGAAATGATAACAGTATCACATTCATGAGATGTTTCTTTCATAAGTATAGCAATGTTATAACCATTCAGATAATCATCAAATTGCACCCATATTATTTATCCTCGTTTATCCTTATGATTTTGCTTCTGAGCGTTCAGCATACTTACTAATTGCTCTCAGTGTGTTCTGACTGCTCTGATGCCTCTCATGTATTCTCATCTCTTATCCTCTCCTCTGCAAGCTTATTTTATCTCTAATCATGTTGCCTAATTCAATACTTGCATAATTTAGTCTCTGAAGGGTATTATTGTCCAAGAGAATCTTGTAGGGCAGAAGAGCCACATTCTCTTGGAACATTTCCTCTCTTTTTGAGTATTGACTCTCTACTTTCTTGGTGTTTCTGTGCATCCACTAACTGAAGCTTATCCAGGACTTTTCCCCTCTTTCACTCCAAGACCTTATAATCCTCCACTACTTCCCATTTTTAATCTAAATTATATAAAAAAAAAACCTTTTGAGCTGTTTTAGACCTGCAAGCAAAGCCCAAGTAAATAATGGTAGACTGATAAGCATGCATCACATGGATCAACAATTCTCCCACTACGGAAAAAGGAGTGTCAGTAGATTTGTTTGTGGATCAAAGCCATCAACATGACTAAAGTGGACGTTTACTTCATGAGAGAGTGAAGGAGGGGCCTCAAACCCCTACAACTTACTAATAATGTTTTTAATCTGAATCTTTTCTCTTATCTTTAACAAAAATGCAGTTGCCTCCTCCTCAGATGTGCACCCAATCATAACACTTGGACTATCCACTCATGCTCAACATACTCTCTTACCCCACTACACTTTGATGTAAACAAACAAGCACTCCTTTATTCAAAGACACCTTTACACCTGTGAAGAATTTGTGCATCCTCAAACACTTGCTTGTTTTGATTCTTTATTACGCAGATATCAAAGCATATTTTGTTGTCAAATCTGATGGATAAGGATACACCAAAAGAGGGTTGATACAAATAGATTATGTTGTGAGCCTAGGCGCCTCGTACGTTTTAGCATTCGTGATTATAAATGGGATTTGACTATAATAAGAATCAGTTATGACAAATAATTGGAACAAGCTCCTGGTTCTGCAATCTTAACATATCAACAGGCAGTCTCATATTTTCTAAAAAATATCATCAAGATACAATAAATATCATGGAAATACAGATAACTGGATAGTCGCATATCCGCACAAAAGCTCCACTGCCTGAGAAAAATTAGCTTCAATTCTTGGAGCCAAACTATCCACGAAAAGAAGCAGAATCGAACTCTAGGACTATCCACCCCGCATACAGGGGAGGGTTCAAGATTTCTAATGACTTTCTATTTGGAATAAGAATTTAAGTGTCCCAGATGAAATCAATTTTTGCTTCAACTTAAGGTTAATCTCCACAAGGTCCCTCCATATGCCAGCACAAAGTTTCCATATGCATGGTTCTGCCAATTTGATCAACTTAATAGCTGAAAGAAACCTGCAAATTTGAGGTAGCAAACAACTTGTTATTCCAAGCATCAAATTGTCCTCCATCGAAGAAACAATAATACTTTACTTAGGGGCTGTAGAAAGTTTACACTGAAACACTGAACACAGGATTGTCTTAGGAATGAAAATTAGACTGTTACCAAAATTAAAAATAGCACGGATGCGTAACAAGGGATAAACTCAAATACAACGGAAATACAGAGAACCTAGATTGACAAAATGGTCCTACCAGCAATGCATTCAAGTTTGTCATATATAACAACCACATGACTTTGTTCCAAGCAGATACTAAATGAAACGTTTCACATAATAATCTTATAGACAATCTTACAGAATCAAACCGATTATTTCAACAAAAGGAGAGAAATTTGGCACTCTATGCACCTAGATAGTTCTACACTTTCCTCCAAGTATCATGCTAGTCCACTGACACTCCTTGTCCCTGTTCGGATACAAGAGTTGGAAGTTGACAGGTGTAGCGAAGTCCATTTTCCCGTTGCAGAATCGAGTTTATGGTTAGTTGTTCCAATAGTAAGGTAGATTCCTAAGTCCCAGCTTCTTACCACATGATGGGTGATTTTTCATTTTATTGAAAATAACAAATATGTCCTTCATGTCAAATCAGGCGTTGGGGCCCTTTAATTTCTTTGCCAGATTTGTACCCAATTATCATATGTATTCAACTAGTTTGATTTATCTGCAACACACACGCGGGCGCGCGCACACACACACACACACTATACAACATACAATTATACATACATATACATATAAGTATATGCACACGCAATGTGTAATTGTTGTGTGCGTGTGAGCACGTGTATTTGTATGTTTTACAAAATTGGTCAGGTTCTAATCCTGGACATGTTTTATTTTTAAAAATAAGTTATCTCAACATTATATGGCTTAAATGGGGTGGCGCAGGTTGATCTAATTTAAATGGGATTGATGCTGGTCAAAGGAATATACTTGTTCAATAAATGGGTCAGATACGAGTCAGCTATAATTGGATCAACCTGACAATGACCCAACTCAAATATGACCAGAAGCAACCCCAATTACCACCCCTAGTGTCCACGAAGCATCTTGGCCAGGGAATACAAGTTCATATGCATGTCGACACAAGGTCAAATACACATGGGACACGAGGATTGGTAGACTCCAGCACTGTATCTGTGCAATATAGATCAAAACATAGCTTAATGTATTCATGCCAAAGTCAGCTCTTTAGTACAGCGAGAAAGAAGAGTAACATATATGGTTCTTCCTGAACTTCATTGCAAATGCTAATCATAAAACTAAAATTAGAATACATCGGTTGATATTAAAGACAAGTTCTAAGAAGCTTTTGTGGCTGAAAATGGGGTGTACGAATGGAGATATACTATTTCAGGGATTTTTCCTCCCATTCAAAGTGCTTATGATTTCATCACAGAGCATATTTTGGGGGGAGAATTGGTTTCCTACTGTATGGGGAAGATGAGGCAGTCTTAGTCACTCTTTCATTGCTTGGTGAGTAGTTCTAAGTAGAATTAGAACAAAAGATTGGATGCTTAAGGTTGGTATACTACAAGATGATAGATGTGTCCTTTGCAATAATGGTGCAGAAAGCAGGGACCATTTGTTCTTCCAATGTGCATATTCTCAAGAGGTTCTGATGGCTATCCTTCAGGTGATCAAATTAAGGACCCCCTAATAGAGGTTTTCAGTTCTTAGATTGGTTTCAGAAGATGGTTAAAGGAAAGAGGAAGTTGAACTGCTTAAGGAGGGGATTCTTGTTAGCTAACATGTACAGAATCTGGCAGGAGAGATACTCAAGGTTGTATAATTCTGATCCTCAACCTCCTAACTGGGTTGTTGATAATTGTATAGCAGATATGAAGTGTAAATTGAGCAAGAAGGTGCATAGGAGATGATCATATAGGAAATTTTTTTTGCAAAGATGAGTTGTTGATTCTTGCAATTTATGAGTATCTTAGGTGAGGTATCAAACCTGGGAATGCCTGGGTATAGTTGTAAAGTTTGTTAAGAAATGAAAATTTAATCACCTTCTCCGCCAAAAAAATAAAAGAAAAAAAAAAGAAAAAAAAAAGGGAAGCAGAAGAAGAAAAAGAGAGAGAAACTCTACACACAAGCGATATCTTCATATAAAAATTCAAGTTTATTTTACCTTTGCTGAGTAAGCACAATTTAATACCCTGATTTAACCATCAGACTCTCAGGTTTCCATATGCGAAGAAGCTGATCATAAAATGAACAAGTAGCAACAAGGGACCCTCTTTCGGTACTAGCTTGCACACATTCTGCTCTTTGCCAGTCAGCTCCATATGCTAATGACTCATGCTTGGTATAAGATTCTATTATATCTGCATTTTCACCTCCAACCCTAACAACAGCAAAACCATTGTGCATGCATGCGGCCAAAACAAGGCCTTGAATTGAAGGATGGTGTTTAAGCCTCCAAACTCCTCCCCCTAAACAAAGAGAATATTTGCTTACAGGCTTCGACATTGACCGTAGATCCCAGACTCTGAGGAACTCATCATAGCTTCCAGTGAGAAGTATATTGGAATTCATAGGACTCTGAGCAAAACAACACACACCCATCTGATGTGACTTTGTATTTTGAAACACCAAACTTGATGGGTCCTCTCGTAAATCCCAACAGCTAAACCGACAGTCATCTGAGCCAGTATATAGTAACTGTGGGGTGCAGATATCAAAAGCTGTTGCCCAAACTTCGTAGTCATGTGCTACCCATGATTGAGAAATTTGAAGTTGGGATTCTCTCACAGAGGCAATACATATAGAGCCGTCTGAAAGGCCGAGAGAAACTGCACTTGATGATGGATTCCAGTCCACACACAAGCACATAGCAGCACTTACCTTTTCTGTACATACTTCGCTTAGATCAATCCCTGCATTCAATTTATTGTTTTTGTCATGCAACTTCAACTGAATGATATGTTCATATTTCTGACAGAGAAAATTATGGAGTAAAAATGTTACGGCTCTCAACTTTTAAGTAACAAATAAGCCAATCAAGTCATCGGGAACAGAAAACCTAGTCTCAAGGTACTGAAAAGAGTGAGAGTGGTTGGCTGGATAATATCCATAATTAACCAATTAAAAAAGTAAAAAAGGGCACCAGACGACCAAGTGGCCTATGCAGAATTACAGGTAGACAATATCAGAAAAAAGAAGTGTTATTTGCAAATAGACCCCCTATAATATCGACCAACTGCTGATAGAGCCCCTATAACATCAACCAACTGCTGATAGACCCCTTGTAGTTCTATTGCAGATAGACACCCCGAGTGAATTCTTTTTTACTCTTTCAGTTTCACATTTAAAGAAAGAGAAATTTGCTGACAGATAGACCTCCTGAGGGCAAAATAATAAAAAATTCACTCAGGGGGTTTATCTGCAACAGTCGATCATAGGGGGTCTGTCTGCAATTGAGTGGTAGTACAGGGGAACTATCCGCACTTAACCCTAGAAATAGACAACAGTATATGCTACAGGATATAAAGAACTATAATGGTACCGAAGCGGGGTTAAGGAGTTTATAATTATTTATACTAAAACCATAAATAAGAAAATGAAAATTAGAAAACGACAATTATTACCAGAAGTTGTTTTCTCTTTCAACTGTAAACTATAAAGAGTCAAACAACCATCAGCATCAGCTTGAGCAAGTAAAGGATGCTCAGTGGATCCTGGAGCATTCCATTTTATATCAAAAACGCCAACCGTTTGTATGCGATGGAGCAACTCAAGGCCCATATTAACATCAGCAGAGAAAAGTGATATGCTTCCTGAACGATTTGGACGAGTGCCCTCTTCCAGTGTGTATGTCGCAGCAGCCAGAATGTGGTGGAAATTTTGGTGTGGGCAAAATTCAACCGCATCAGCATTCCCATCCAATTTGCACGAAGCAACATCCATTCTGCAATAGCTGATACAAAACAGTTGATTTAGGGGAGTCACCAATATAGTATATGAGCACTTAAGCAGACACTGTCCTACAGACACTTTAATTTATAAGAAACTAGTATCCCACCGCACCAGATGCGTGCATGACACAGAATGTAAATGAGTGCCATAGTTGAATTGTCAATGAAAATAGCTTTATAGATTTATCTTTTGGACTTTCCAAACGTGAGGGCATTTCCATAGTCTTTTCCAAGTGTGAGGGCATTTCTGTAGCTTTTCGCAAGTGTGAAGACATTCTGTAGTTTCTTTCCAAGGGCGAGGGCGTTTCAGTAGTTTTAGCGCGAGGGAATTTATGGTATTCTTAAAATGCAATTCACAAACCAAAAGGGGTGCTTCTCTTAAATATATAGCGATAGTTTAGTTCTACAGCTAAAAGTAAGAAGTTAATTCAAATGCATCACTAAGATGAGATTACTAAAGTTATTACAATATACAACACAAAGTATATATTGATGGTTACATGGTGGTAGATATATTTCGAAATGCAACTTTGCAGAAATTCATTGAGTTGGTCACATCCTACTCCTTAATTTCATACCTCCAAGATTGTTTAGTAGGCTTATTTTTAGTCTTCATTGAACTATTGACTACAATCTTAATACTTATCCTAATTACATGTACTGAAACCATATCAATCTTTTAGATAAACCATATCAATCTTTAATTCTATCATTAGTAGAAGCTGCCTCTAACATCATATACATCTATTAGTAGATAGTGGGCAAAATAGTATGCATATCATTGCACATATCATAATCAAGCATCACAACTTTTTCATGCTAATATTATCGAACAGTTGGTGTGCAATTCTCCCCTACCATTTTATCCAAAACCCCAGGGCATCTACAGAGTTCAGAAATCAATATCGAGAACCTAATAAAGTCGGTTTTAAACAAAAATTGGAACTTTATGTTAAAATTTGGAACTTTAAGTTCAAATTAAAATTGGAACTTGGTTTGCTGGTGCAATTGCAATTTAAACTTCATTCCAATTCATTTCTATTGAAACTGCAATTTATACTCACATTTGCATAAGTTTTGCGCTACAACCTAGAATTTGTTTGAATAATCTAGTTGCATTTCAACTACAGTTAAAAATTCTCTTGTTGTAATTCCTTCAGTTGATCACCAATTTCATCCCAAATATATAAACTTGAAATTAGCTATACATGCAGAGTTTAAGTAAGTTTACAGTATGAAATAAAAAGGTTGAGGAATAAGAACTTGCCTGATTTCGTGAAGTTAGAGAGAGGAGAAGTAGCTAAGGAATCCACAGAGGAGGGCTTTTTTGGTTTGCTTGCTTTTCAAGAGAGGTTTGGGCTGGGCTCAATTCTGCTAAAAGGTTAAAGGGTCCAATTTGAAGCCCGGGTTAAAGTTCTGGAGTTTGGCCTTGGAAAATGGCTTTTTCCCTTTTACATTTATTCCCGGTAGGGGTGTTAAATGGGTGGGTTTGGGTATTAAATGGGCGGGCATGTTTTGCCCATTTACCCATTTATGGCCCATTTAATGTTTTCTAAATGGGCAGGTTTTTGCCCGCCCATTTAATAAACAGGCCACCCGTTTGCCCATTTAACTGTAATAGTTATGTATATAATACTTTT
>JBAKGM010000279.1:5542553-5553263 GCA_037177215.1 Asparagus racemosus
CAAATTAACTACTAAAAACTGAAATAACTAAAATTCAAATAACAAATATGAAAATGCCATTCTTGTCCTCATCAGTACCATTTGGGCCGGTAATCATTCATTCAATGAGCATAACTCAAATACTGAGTGTTACTCTCCATACCATCCAGATTGCGCTGCGATCTAGCATAGCATGCTCTTACACTTGCTGTCATGAACCTTTAGAAACCATTTTCCATTCTATATCTTTCATATCTGAAGATTCATTCAACGCTTGATTTTTTATACCCAACATTCTGTATATGTCATAGCATGCTTGATTTTTGATAATTGGTTGAATTTTCATTCAGAGGTGATAACATCTGCGGAATTCCATCCCACTTACTGTAATCTTCTAGCTTACAGCAGTTCACGAGGTTTCATCCGGCTAGTTGACATGCGCCGATCAGCATTATGTGACCAAAATGCAAGAATGTGAGCTTGTTCTGTCTATTTATCATTCTGGCATCATCAATTAGTAAAGGGTTGACTTTTTCAAATTTCTGATGTAATTTGCTTGGTACTTTGTTTTGACTTTTATATGACTTCAAGTTTTCTTGTACAGATTACAACATCATGAAGCCCATGGATCTAGATCCTTTTTCACAGAGATAGTTGCTTCTATCTCTGATATAAAGTTTGCTAAAGATGGGAGATATATTTTGAGCCGTGATTACATGAATTTAAAGGTTTGTGTCCTTGAGTACAGAGTTCGCCACCCCCCCCCCCCCCCCCCTTCTTTTCTTTTATTCACTTATTTTAGTGCTACCAGTCAATCAGCAGCTGATGTGCTGAAATTCGCTTTAAACATCATTTATGCTGCCATTTAAAGAAATTAATCGATCAAGGAGACTGAAGTTATTTAAATAGATTAAATTTTTGTTGTGCTCAGTTAGTTAAATGATGTGATTTGCTAAGTTTGGTTTCATTGTTGGACAAAAAGACATCATATGGATTTCTTGTGTTCTACCTGATAATTCTTTGTTCTACATCTTTTTCTAGCTGCTGTGGAAGATTATATTCTTATTTACATTCTTGCCTTCAATATTCAATATTGTAATGTTCTTAGGTTAGCACGAAGTTTACCATCTAAGAAGGGGATATTATCCTTTTTTTTAAATAGAAAAGACTGTGTGTACCAACATACCCCCGCTTATTTCATTAATAAGTATTTAACGAAGCAAGCATCCCCGAAAAGCCAACAAAAATTTGCCGAAGCATACAAAAAGAAAGAAAATTACTAGGAAGAGGACACTAAAACCTCTATCAAGAAAAAGAGCAAAATACATAAGGCTCATTGTCTCAAAAGAAAGTCTCAAAGCGAGAACTAATGCTCCTCCATGTCAATGTCTTTCTCCGCTCTCTGCTTGACGGAAGAAACACCGTCGCTGTATCTCCTCTGCTCTAATGTGCAGAAAAGTGTTCCACGTGGCTATTAATCATGCTTTGATAAAATGTGGAAACATACTGTTGATGAATATTGTTAAGAATTCTATTATTACGTTCCCTCCAAATCTCCCAAATGAGTGCAGCCCCTCCCACATTAAACATATTTTACCAAGCGCTTTTTCTCCACATTTGCAGCTGTGGGACCTGCATATGGAAACCTCTCCAGTTGCAACTTTTAAGATACATGAGTATCTTCGACCTAAGGTATCTCATCTTTTCTTTTATGCTCTTTATTGCACATGATGACCCACAATCTTCTTAATCACTATTGCACATGTGGGACCTGCACCTGTTTTTTCCTCTTCCTTCAACATGGATGATCTACTTTCTAGTGCAAATACCAACAATTGTGACCTTAAACCCTCTGATTGTGTCTTACATTTTATTTATAATAGAAAATCCATATGGCATCATTTGAGATTTTTGACAAATCAAATGTTAGTTTAAAAAAAAATTCCTTGTACATATCGGCGATGTATTTGAATAATTAGTTCTAAGATATATGGTCAAATACTTTTCATGTCCGATCATTTGCAATGATTTGAATGCTCAACATTTATCCCATAAACCACGGTGCTTTCCTAAGCACTACTTTAAACTGTTAATTTTGTGAGATGTTGACAAATATGAATAAGTGGGGGAGTTCAAATCGTAATTTTATCTATTCTTAGTAGCTAATTTTATTTTATTTAATATGTTAAAGCATCAGGTTGACTTTGAGGTTGGATACTTCAAAATATTATTTTCTCTTGGTAGGAATTTGGCTACATCCTATTGGTATAAACTGCCAAATGCAATTTTCTCTTGGTAGGAAATGTGCTGAAACCTATTGGTGTAAGTTGACCTACACTGTGCAGTTGTGGTGTTGTGTGTGAGATTTGGTGTGAGAATTCAGTTTGAGAACATGATAGTTTGAGGGCACGAAGTTATTAGGAAACTCACATGGTCTACTGCAAATTTTGTTGCAATCAGTGATTAGAAGAGCGATAAAGATCTAATGGTTGAACAAACTAGCACAAGTAATAATTATATTTGAAAATTTCCATTGATATGCTTCCCTAGTTGTGTTATGTTTAGTCTTCGAGTAAAATGAATAAGCTTCTGAATTGAAAATCTAACTAAAACTTGGTATGTACCTTTGCAGTTGTCAGATTTATATAATTGTGATTCCATTTTTGACAAATTTGACTGCTGCCTCAGCCAGGATGGAAGTCAGTTTGCTAGTGGCTCTTACAGGTTTGTTTGAAATACAACCTCAAAATATAATGCCAAAATGATATTTTTGAAGACATTTTAATGGTCTCAAACTAATATACCTCTGCCCTTTTTCCTTTCCACAGTAATACTTTCAAAATTTTCTCTCGTGATGGACCTGATGAAGGGATTTCATTGGAAGCTAGCAGACATCCAAACAGGTGTTTTTCGCTTATGTTGTTTTTAACGTTACTTATAAAATGAACTTCCAGAGAGTAGTCTAGCATTTGAAAATTTATAATAATAAAAACAAAGAAAAATATGGATACACTAAAGAAAAAATATATATAATTCACTGTTGTGCTCCACGAGCCGAGACTTGTTTTTAAAATACTCATCTTTTTGTTTAGTTGCACTCGTTTTTTAATGCAACTAAAAGTTAGTTAGTTTTTTTATTGCATTTACTTATCTCTCTCATCTAGAACTTATCTAACATAAAAAGTGTGCATTATTAGTCTCTTACACTATAAATATACCTTCTGTGGGAGGTGGCCGTTGCCATTGGGTGATACCCGACTTGTTTCATTAACTTAAATTGATAAAATAAGCAAAATACAACAGTCACATATCTCATAGATCCTTTAAGAGTTTAAAACAAGATCTCATTGCTATCAAAATGCAAAAAGTATTATACACTTTTACCGCTAGAAAACACATAAAAAGGAATATGTCTTTAACTACTCATTGTTAGTTATTTGTTTGGTATGCCTGATCTACGTGAGAGTTTTGTCAAGCCAAACAATTAGCTCATTTATGATGTTACCAGGATATCACATACTCACAATGGCCCTAAAACCACAAGATTGTTCGCCAGCTTTGCTCGTGGACATAACCAACGAGGTCAGTTTGTTTTTTCCTGTGATTTTGCCTCCGGATTTCCTTCAGCCTCTTGATATTTTTCTCCCTTTTCTTTGTTACCCTCTCATTACAGGACATGAACATGAGAGTCCGAACTCTGATACTAGCAATGGGATTCCATGTGGCGTGACATCCAAATTAATCCATTTGGCCTGGCATCCTACAGACAACTTGATTGCTTGTGCTGCTGCCAACAGTTTGTACATGTACCATGCTTAGTTTTCATACCCAGAGTTACTTGCTAGAAGCTCAGTCGTTCGATAATTTAATTGCTAACACTGATCGATCCAAGAAGAGAGCAAGAAGCCTTGGCAACGCCATGATGAAGTTGAACAACCATCAGGAATGTTACCTAAAATCTATCAGAAACCACTTAAAAGTTCGATCAGATTCTCTTTATTTGTGACAAGAGGCTCAGGTATCTCGTGGTTTTATTTGACATGAATGCTCAGCTACATGGGTGAAACACTCGGAGATATGGAAAAGTAATCGATCAGCAGACCGTAGTTTGTAAATTGTAAATTGTGGCCGTAAAAGGGTGATCCGAGGAAAGAAGGGGAGGAGGGAGGTGTTCTCCATCTTGTAATGTTGATTGTTTGTAGGTGATTGATGTCAAGTCTGTACGCTTTGAAGATGGTGTAAATAATGATGTCAATAGTATTATACAAGTTTGGCGACTTGATAACCCTATTTCTGAAACCGAACCCCGCTCTCGATTGACCAGAGAATATCTCGCATGATGATTTCGGACTTCTCTCAGTCGTCTTTGCAGCAACTTTAATCTTTTACCCGTATGACCGAATTTATTCGAGCTCCAAGAAATCTGAGTTTTGCCTTGTCGCTTCAATTTCATGTTGGACCTCATGCCAATATATCTTGGTCGACCCTCACCAGCTTTTGTTGTTCGCATCGACACGCTCTCCCTCCTTGCCCCGAGCGAAACCACTACCATCAATCCGATACTGAGAAAATCCGATATCCGAGGAAATGACACTCATCGATGACCTCCTTAAAAGCTCGCATCTGGCTAGCCGGTTTACACTTTTGGCCCTGTTTCTCAGAGTTCAAGACCATCTCATTGAAGTCGCCGCAACAAAGCCATGCCAAACTGGATTTTCCTTTCAAAGTTTTTAGAATTTCCCATGATTGATGATGCATACTTGTTTCTGGAGCTCCCTAGAAGCCTGTGAATCGCCATACTTTCCGACCTTTATCAAGTGACACCCTTACATCAGTATGGTTCTTTGAATAGCTTAAAAGATTTATATGGCTATTTTGGTTCCAGAAAAGAGCCAATCCACCCTTCCTACCATCACAACTAACTCCAAATACATGATCATAACCACAAACTCTTTCAATCGAGCCTAACTCCTCAGATGTTTTTTTTGGTCTCAATTAGAAAGAGCAAGTCGGGAGCAAAATTGCGCGCTAAGACTGCGCAAGGATTGAATTGCACGAGTGTTCCCATGCCCTCGGCAATTTCATGCTATGCAACTCATGACTCCCAGCAGGATTGGTCCGCGCCAATCACCGCCGATACATCCTTGGCATTCGTGGTAGTTGTTTTTAACTCTCCTTTCTCGCCAAATTATGTGCGAGCTCCATGCTTCTCCGGTGAGCGGACCCCTCCGTTTCGTGTGCTTCCAGAGACTCGCTCCCCGCTCATTTCATATTGACATGACTAGACTCGCTACGCGACTCATCGGTTGAACTTTGTTGCCTACCTACTGAATCCTTATCGGCGAGGCTCGCAACCAGGCCTCATACTGAAAAGTGAACTCTTCACTCTCTTTCTCCAGTAAGCCCTCCTCTTGGCGGTTTTTCATATGCTGCCCTAAAAGTCCGCAATAAAAGCAAAAGGTCGGGAGTCTTTCATATTTGATAGGGATTCTCATCGGTGTATGATCGCCTTTGAAGGCCAATGTATAAAATCTCTTTAGAGGCTTCGATATGTCCAAGCAAACTTACTCCTTTCGAAGAGGGATAAGTTTTCTCCGATTGCCTTCATCGCGTTCATAAAGGATGCCACATGAAAAAGGCCTTCATCTTCCCCGTCTGTAACTACTGTATCCTCTTCTTACAGTGAAGAGTATATTTGACCTGCTTGCTGGTTATCTCAGGTCACTGAAATTAGAAAAGGCGACGTTTCTAAAAGACAAACCACAAGTAACAGTCTCTGCATCCTATACATAAAAAGCCTCACAAACACTAGATACTCAATAGACCCCTTGAGGGGGGAAAAATGTAAAAGACAAGGAGAATTAAGAAAATAAAGAACAAAGATGCACAACAATAATAAGCATTTGCTTTTCTATATGAATGAAGAATCTTTCATCCCAAGAATGCAGGCCTCTGATGCAGAAGAGCTCTGCTTATCCTCAACAGATTCACCATTCACACACATAACGGACTTCACCTTCCAATAACCGCCACTCTTTTTCTTCTCACCTCCATTCCCCCATCTATTCTCATACTCTTCGCCCTCCGAATTCGAAACAGAGACCCCCCTCCAATTGCACCAAATCCTCAGCATTATGTAAAGCATCACCAAACAAACTGCTGCTGAAGTCAACACGATCGCCACTATAATGCACACCACTGCAACATTCGACAGCCCCTCTTTCGATTGATTTGACAACACAATGCACGAACTCAGTGGTTGCCCGCAGAGCTTATTATTACCCAGGAAAGAAGTTGCAGGAAAGTGGGAGAACTCACTGGGAATTTGGCCAACGAGAAGATTGTTTGATAAGTTGAGACTATGGAGACTAGTTAGTTTTTCAAGAAAAGAAGGTATTTGTCCCTGCAGTTGGTTGAATGACAGGTTTAGTCTCTCTAACTTGATGAGATTTCCGAGTGTCGAAGGGATTTCGCCAGATAACTGGTTTTGACTCAAATCCAATATCACTTGCAGCTCACTTAGCATTCCTAAGGCTTCTGGTATTGAACCTGTGAGATGATTCTCGGATAATCTTAATTCATAAAGCTTGCTGCAGTTTGCAATTGTAGAAGGTATTGATCCAGAGAAGTTGTTCTTTTGCAGTATAAGGACATTCAGAGAATTGAGATTCCCAATTTCCAATGGAATTATGCCTGAGAGTTTGTTGTCGTTAATGGAAAGCTTGAGTAGGCGAGAGCACTCCCCAATTTCAGCTGGCAAATTACCATAAAAGTCATTGGATGAGAGATCAAGTTCCCCAAGCAAATTCAGGACTCCAAACCAAGAAGGGATCTCTCCAGATAACCCATTTCCACTGAGAAGGAGATGAGCCAATTGCTTACAGTTAGAAAGCTCCAAAGGGATTTCACCAGTGAGATTATTGGAGGAAAGATCAAGGAAGTCTAGTATCTCAAGTTGGCCTAATTCGACCGGAATTGAACCATTCAGTGAGTTGTGGCCAAGTCTCAGACGAGTCAGGTTTCTCGACTGACCAATGAAGGGTGAAATTTCTCCAGTGAAGCTGTTGTTAGTGAGATCTATCTTTATTAAAGAAGTAGAATTCAACAGAGGGGAGAGACTTCCAGTGAGCCTATTGTGACAAAGATTGATGAAACTGAGGTTCTTGAGATTGGATAGCGAAACCGGGAGAGGGCCTTCCAGTGAATTATTATACAGAGTGAGAACGTTGAGCTCAGATAGGAATCCAAAAGTGGAAGGAATAGAACCTGAGAGCCTGTTATCAGCCAAGGCTAAATCCTGAAGTTGACGGCAGTGGCCCAAGCTTGCTGGAATTGGACCCGAAAGCTCATTCTGCCTCAGCTGAAGCACAACAAGATTCTTGAGCCTCCCAATTGTGACAGGAATCTCACCTGTGAAGTGATTGCCAAAGAAATCCACCTCCTCCAAGCTCGTGCAGTTTGTAAGCTCTTGAGGGATTATTCCAGACATCTGGTTTTCATATAAATGAAAGAGAGTTAACCTGTGCAATCTGCCAATCTCTGCAGGAATTCCACCAGTGAGGCTATTGTGAAAGAGTGACAGCATCTCGAGATTGCTAAGATTTCCAATTTCAGGAGGTAGATTTCCAACGAAACTGTTGTTGTGGAGCAACAAATTGGTTAGCTTTGAAAGGCGATCGATATTTGAAGGAAACACTCCACTGAAACTATTATTTGAGATGTCGAGCGATTTCAGAGAAGTGCAATTCAGCAGTGCATCAAAGGAGCCAGTTAAATTGTTCTCTGCAACGAACAGGTTCTCCAAGCTCGAGCTACCAGGGCAGAGATCAAGAGAGATTCCTCCCTCCAAGAAGTTATTCGAGAGAACTAGATACTCGAGATTCTTGAGATTGGTAGTTGAGAGATTGATAGTACCTGAAAGATTGTTCTGAGACAAGTCTAAGATTTGGAGCTGGATTAATTGGTTCAGCTCCACTGGGATACCGCCGCTGAGGCCATTGCCAAGCAAATACAGATAATTTAGATTCGAAAGATTTCTGAGTTCAGTAGGAATCAATCCAGATAACCTGTTATTGGCAAGATTAAGAGTCTGCAATGCAGAGAGTCTCCCGATTGAAGGAGGGATATTCCCTTGTAGATTGTTGTCAGCTACTGCAAGAACTTGGAGATCATTGCAATCAGCAATCTCTTCAGGTAGTATGCCACCGAGACTGTTCTGTTGTAAGTTGAGAATCTTGAGTCGCTTCAAACTGCGGAACTCCATTGGAATGCTTCCATTTAGTTGGCAGGAAGCAAGAGCTAGTGTTTCCAACGCAGTGCAGTTGCTGAGTTGTGGCGGTATCTCTCCTGACAACAGATTATCTCCTATTCTCAGAACCTTGAGCTTCTTCAAAAGGCCAAGCTCAGGAGGGATCGATCCTGAGAAAAAATTTGAGTAGAGAAGTAACTCCTGCAGGTTCTCGAGAAAGCTGAGCTCCCAAGGGATTGGCCCGGAAAGAGAATTCGACGACAAATCAAGAACCTGAAGAGAAGTAAGCTGTCCAATCTTTGAAGATATGGAACCTGAGAGCCCGGAGCTTGACAGGTTCAGACTCACAAGGTCTTGGGTCTCGCCCTCGAAGCATGAAACTCCATTCCAGTTTCTGCAGAGATCAGTGTCTGATGACCAGCTCCTAAGAAGTCCCCGTGGATCGATCACTTCAGACTTTATTTGCAGCAGAATGTTAGAATGAGTTGTTATATCACCACAGACAGTGATAAGAATAGTGCTGAGCAACAATATTAAGAGATTCTGCTTCCCACCCATTTCTGAGTTCAAGTCAAGAATAGGAACTTACAGCGAGTTTCCTATAATGTAAGTTTAACTGAACAGGTATAATAGCAGTTGGAAAGTGATGGATGCTTTATAGGAGTAATGTTCTACAGGACAACTGCTCTTTATTTCTAATTTAACTTGGAAACTTAGGACACTTGATATAAGATGGTGAGAGATTAGGCATGTGCGTAGAAAATAACTAGGTGACCCACTTCTGGACTTCAAAGTGCTTATATCAATGTTTTTTTCAATTTTTAATCCATCATCCCTTTTCCTATTTTGGTGCCATGATTCAGGAATGATTGGTTGAATTCTTTGCATCATGATTTGTAGAGGAGATCCTCATCAAATGGATAATGGATGGTCAATTGCATCTCTATGTATTTCAAACATGATGGAGATGGTGAGATTCTTAAATGTTGGGAGTCAAGGAGGAAATATGAGAGTCTACTCACTTAGGCCACATGAATTCAAAGCTACATCATTTTCATTTGTCATGCAAGTCTACGGAATGGAAGCAAGAGATAGAAAATACCATATGAACTAACCTAATTTCTTCGACACAACTCTTGATTCAAAAATTTCAATTATGGTCAACATAAGGTGTTTTGATTAACAGAACCAATAATATTAAATATTTCATGTATGCCTGTAATATGAACAACGTTGGAGGCAATTAAGAAGTCTATGATAATAGTTAGCAGAGGAGATGATCGAAAATAAAACTAAATGGAGGAATATGATTGAAAATAAAACTAAATGGATGAATATGATTCATGCAGATGACCTCAAAAAATTTGGGACAAAGACTTTGTTGTGGTTACGTGCAATATGAAAAACATACTAGCAATGACTTAATATGCATTAGCATTTTACGTTAGCAACAAACTATAATGGAATACTCTCTAGATAATTGACACACGTCTAATGTGAAGATGTAAAATGCTAGTCTATAAATTCCACAGCAAGACTGATCACAACAGGTAAAATCAACAAGAAAAAAAATAATTCAATTCTCATCAACCTTTTCTATTAGGTTTGATTAGACCTATATCTAACCCTTATGATTTTTTGAGATTGAATGGAACCAAGGTCCTGGGGTCCACAACTCTTTTTTCTTCTACCTAAAACTCACCTAATACAAAATTTTAAACCAGAAAAAAACAGAACGGCAAAACTAAAACCACCCTCCCCCTTTGAAAACTAGCATGCACTTTTTTCACCAGTAATCTTACTTAATCCCCAGTTTATGATTCCACGGTGCAGAAAGCCCCAAATGAGTGCAGACAGAGTGAGTTGCTCTCTGTTATTTCATCAATTCTTCTGTAGACAAAATCATTTTCTCTTCCTAAGCCTTTCGCACCCTCCTTTCTCCTTTCACCTTTCTAAGTTTATCAAGGCTTTAATTATTTTGTAGGCAAAGGTGATGGAAAAAGATACAAAGGAAAGTCACATCAAAGGTCCATGCCAAGGAAATAAAGAATGGCATGCCTCATGTTAAAGTCATATAAAAGAAAAACATTAAGCAACTAAAATTAACATATCCACAAGTCAAGGATAATATGGCAATATCTGTTAACTAGAGTACCAATTTTATCAGAACATCCGTAGAATGTTCAAGCCATTCAGGGAGAGGATAAAGGAACATTTGGGGATTTTACATGTTTTTGTTTACGATTTAAACCACCTCATTCGTATAAGTAGTATTTGTAGGCTGTCTAAAAATTATTGCAGATAGTCAATCCTCATCAAGTACAAACAATGAAGGTCATGACATAACGACTTTCGGGAGACCACAATTCAAGGATTTTCTACGGCAACCAACGAAGGATACAATCTAACCGCCTTCACGCTAACCAAGGGAAATCCCAATTTCAGCGGTCTTCACAAGTACTAACAGGAGTTACAATCAATGA
>JBAKGM010000279.1:5555415-5569872 GCA_037177215.1 Asparagus racemosus
ATGGCTGAGGGTTTGCCAAAAATCCTATCAGAGTTATGGTTAATTATTTCGAACGAAATAAAAGAATCATAATAAACAATGACAAGAGATCGATTGGAACTCTTCCTGCAGTTCGGCCGGAGAGGGTTCTCGTTGGCGTTCAGAGTCTTCACAGCCCCTTCGGCAAACTTTTGAGAGCTTCGACTTCCCAGACATTGCAGTTGGAGCTTCTTCGACGATAGCCCTTATCAGCTTCAAGACCTCTCTCTCCACTTAGAATTCTCACCTGAGTTGCACCATTTTTGGCCACACTCGAAGCAAGACGAGAGTGGATATCACTTAGGGAGATGACTTCTCGATGAATGCCGCTCAATGTGGTTCCCCCCAAATTCCGCGGCATTTGAACCTCAGAACCGGAAAAGACTCGAGCGTCGCACCATGTTTCCAGGCGTATAGACAGTCAGAAAGTCTAGTCCTGAAGATGAGGGGCACATACCCCCAGTTGCAGAATTGTGTGACTCGAGATTCGCTCACGCAGTGAAACTCAAGACTCAGCAGAGATTCGCTCACGCAGTGAAACTCAAGACTCAGCCAAGATTCGCTCGCGTAGTAAAGCTCAAGATTCAACAGAGGTTCACCTGCGCAGTGAAGCTCGACATTCAACCCAGGTTCGCCTACACAGTGAAGCATGTCGTGACAGCCACGAAGACCCCTGGGATTGATTCAGCGGGGATATCACTCATTAAGGGTCAATTTTCATCCGGTGAAATTTATTTAAGCCCCGAGAAACTCTAAAATAGGTATATGAGTATAAACTGTTTTCTAATTTGTTCGAGGAGTTCCTAGAGAATATTTCCATAAAAATAATATTCTTAGGGATAACTCGAAGAGCGCCACTGAAGCGTGGGGAAAAAAGAAAATTTTTATCGACGCCAGACAACGCGTCTCGAAGGAATTCCCCCACTGTGATACTCCAAAACAGTACACAAGTATAAACTGTTTCTTATTTTGTCAAGAAGTTCCCGAAAGATATTTCCATAAAAGGAATATTTTTAGGGATAACTTGATAAGCACAAATAAATCATGGGAATAATATCAACGTCGGACAACGTGTCGCTGATTCACCGACCCGACAACAAAAAATGATGAGTCCCTATTTCGGCCCACAGTGGTCAAAGTGACGATTAGCCCATTGACCAAAGGGCAAACCCTAATCTCCTCCCACTGGGATGTCACGACCAACGTTGCCACCATAGGATTCACTGATCAACAGTTCGAATCCGGGTAAAGTCAGATGCCGGTCAATATCGCACTCGCCAATCAAAGGCTAAAATTCTACATATTTTCGATGCCAATCAACGCGTCACGACGGAGAATTCCCCAATCAACTGAGGAGTCCCGTAGAAAGTTTGATGGTCAGTTGGACAGCAACTCACTAACACGAGTCAACCACAATTGAGCTTCATCAGCCAAAGTTTAAGATTCTGACAACGGTCAGACAATAAATGCAGCACCGTTATGCCTTCAGCTTATCCTACAAAGAACTGGAGGATCTGAAAGGATTGGAGGAATCAAGTATTGAGGCTAATCTCAAGAAAATTTTTATTCATCGACTTCAGGTCAAAGATCTCAACAGTGGTCAGACAATAAATACAGCACCGCGGTGCCTTCAGAATCCTACAAAGAACTGAAAAGCCTGAAAGGATCCGAGAGATCGAACGCCGAAATCGTCCATAGGTCCCTTTACACCGACTGAACGTCGGGGCCTATCATGTCCAAAGTATCCCAGGCTCGTCCACAAATCGAGACTGAGACACTTTGGATGGGGTATCTGTAGGCGTTGAAATCACTTATCAGTACCCGAACCAGACTCGTGAAGGTGGGTTCGCAACCGACGAACTATCAACCGACGTGACCAAGAGTCGTTGACAACTCAATCACGTCACAAAACGCATGAAGCGGGTCGACGAATATATGAAGTAAGTCGACGAGGCGTACAAGTCAACAGAGCAACATATCCAACGATGAAGCTCTAAGTCAGTGAGAATCAATGAGGTGAGTCGATCAGACTCGAACGTCGACGCAGCGCGGTTAATCGAATTCAAGCGATGACGCTGTGCCGATCCAATTCTGGAATCGACATAATAATCAAATGAGACTGGGAGTATCAGAAAATGGATCAGAACGGGCAAGAAGTTAGAAAAAAAGATGAAAAAAGCCCCTCTGTGACAAGAACTTCGGCCATGTGGCCGAAGCGTTTCAGCCATGGCCGAAGCACTTCGGCCACATGGCCGAAGCACTTCGGCCGTTGGCCGAGCAAATGCAACCCCCCTCAGAATGCTATAAATAGAGAGGGGGGTGTAGAGTTCTGAGGGTTGGAAAATTGCTGCAAGGTTGGATTTTTGTGCGCGAGCTCTGCAAGATCAAGATTTTGCTGCCGGCGAAGATCGTGCTGCCTACGTCAGATCCATGCCGTTCGAGCTCACACCCGCCGAGATCCAGGTCAGGTTTGTGTTGATCTCACCCTCAAGTCTAAGCTTCGTCTTAGGCTAAAGGAAACCCTCAAGTCTAAGCTGCGTTTTAGGCTCAGGGCAAGCGTGTGATTTCTCCTAGTAGATCTCACCCGCTCCGGCGATCATCTCCTTCGTGAGCTGTTCCCCGTCAGGCGTTTATTTTCTTCATGAAATAAACCCCTTAGATCTGCAAACCAAGCATTTGGATCCTTGATTAAAGATCGGGATTGCGCGGTGGTCCACAGACAGAATAGAGTCCCCATCACAGGCTAAGATACCCACGCAAGCGAGGGTCTGATAAACGGGCCCCACGTTTGTTCATATTTGAATTAAAGTTGTATTTTTTATAATTTGATTTTTTCATTGTAAAGCCTTATAAAAAGGTGAATTCTTGCTTGAATATCGTTGTAAAAAATAAATTTGTAACGAGTTCAATTGCAGATTTTAATGGAAACATCTACAACTTTTTTCCGCGCGAACAGGTATGTTTCTGTTAACCTCGAATTACTATATATTTTTGAATCCAATTAGTGGTTGGTAGACACTAGTGCAAATGTACACATTTATATTGATAAATTATTGTTGTGTCTTTTTAGCCTGCCATGAAGATACTGTGAAGATGGGGAACCAATATGCATCTGAGGTGTTAGGGTATGAACCAGTGGACCTGAAGTTCCCTTCAGGATGAGTTCTGTTATTACACAGGGTGCATCATGTTTCTATTGTTCAACGCAATATAATTAGTGGTTCATGCTCAGATAGGGAGGGTTATAATTTTTTTAAATATAACAAAGTGGTTATGTTGCATCATAGATCTTTTGTGTTTAAGTGCTATGATTTCGATAGAATGTATAAGGTTAGAGCTGAACTTGTTTTAAGTTCTAAATTGAATAATATTTCTGTTTCTAATTATTCCATTAGTAACAATATTGAATCATCTGAAATTTGGCATAAATGTCTTAGTCATGTTAACTTTAATTTTGTAAAAAGAATGATGAATCTTAATTCAATTCCTAAACACTTTATAGTTCATAACAAAAAAAATGTCAAATATGTGTAACCATTAAACAAACAAGGAAACCATTCATTCTATTGATAGGAATTTAGAATTGCTTGATTTAGTTCATGCTGATATTTGTGAATTTAATGGTGTTTTGACCAAAGAAATGAAGAAATACTTTATCACATGTATTGATGATCACATCAAATATTGTTATGTTTACTTGCTTAAAACCAGTGATCAAGCTCAAGAAAAAGTTATTGTTTTTAAGAATGAGGCCGAAACTCAAACTCGTAAGAAGCTTAAAAAGTTAAGATATCTATTGAACTAGTTTACTCTTCTATATCAATCTATTGACATAGTGCATGAGGAAAATGCTCCTTCTCTTCAATCTAATGGTGTTGTAGAATGGAAAAATAGAACCTTAAAAGATATGATTACAAGCTACTTAGTAGTTCTGGACTTAATAAATATGTGTGGGGAGTGGCTTTAAATACGACTTATCATATTCTGAATAGAGTCTCTCAAAAGCATAAGGAAAGTAGTTCATTTGAACTTTGGAGATCGAATGGTGAGCTTGAAATATTTTAAAGTGTGGGGGTGTTTTGCAAAAGTACTAATCCCAAAACATAAAAGGAAGAAGCTAGGCCATAAGACAGTAGACGCTATCTTTCTAGGTTATGTGAAAAACACGTATGCATTGAGTTTCTTAGTGGTCAAGTCTAAAATTTCTAGCATAGATGTTAACACAATTGTTAAGTTTCGTGATGCAATATTTTTTTAGGATGTTTTCTCTATGAAACTGGAATGCCTCAAAATATTTCTACTGAAGATCATGTCTCTGTCTCGACTTTTATTCCTGATCATGTGGAAACGATAATAAATGTCAGGGTAGAAAATGTTCTAAATCCGGATCTGAATAATCTGAGGATTTAGATGAACCTAGAAGAAGCAAGAGAGCAATGATTGTCAAGGATTTTAGAAGTGACTTTGACACTCATAATATCGAGGAGGATCCTACTTCATACCGATCTGCTATAGCCTCAAAAGAGTCTAAGCGGTAGAAGGATGCTGTCAAAAGTGAGATGGATTCTATTGTCTCTAATGGGACATGGAAATTAGTTGATCTCCCTCCTGGGTGCATGACAATTAGATGTAAATGGATCTAAGAGAAAATTGAAACTATATAGAACCGTAGAAAAGTTTCAGGCCAAACTTGTTGCCAAGGGGTTCAAAAAATTGAAGAAATTGATTTCTTTGATACTTACTCTCTAGTTGCTGAATGACTATGATCAGAATGCCTATTGCATTAGCTTCCATATATGATTTCACTATCCACCAGATGGATGTGAAAACTGCTTTTCTTCATGGAATTTTTGAAGAAGACATTTATATGAATTAGCTTGAGGGATTTGTAGCACTTGGTAATGAAAGGAAAGTATGAACTTGTGAAGTCTCCGTATGGAGTTAAACAAGCCCCTAAACAATGACATAAAAGGTTTAATGCAACTGACACTTCTTTTGATTTCACTATGGTTGAGTTTGATATGTATATTTATAGCAAAGTAAGAGGTGATTCATGTACTCTTATGTGCAACTATGTTGATGATATTCTATTGTTTTGGTCTAGTATTAGGAAAATCAATGAGACTAAGTCATTGTTGAGTAGTAAGTTTGATATGAAAGACTTGGGAGTCGTTGATGTGATTCGTAGCCTTAAACTGATTAGATCAGCCTAGAGCATAGCAATTTCTCAAGTCACTACGTTGAGAATATTATTAAGAAATTTCGCTATAATAATTGTAAACCGTCAAAACTCTGTACAATCCTTCAGTTACTCTCTACAAGAATGCAAGTGGGTTTTCTGTGTCTCAGTTGAGATATTCTTAGATCATTGGAAGCTTGATGGATCTTGCAAATTGTACGAGACCAGATAATTCATACTCAGTTTCTAAATTAAGTAGATACACTAGCTGTCCAAATAAGACTCGTTGGGAGCCATTGGATAGAATGCTTTGGTACCTGAAGGGAACAATTTCCCTTGCGCTGCATTATGGCAGATTCCCTTATGTTCTGGAGGGGAACAATAATGCTAGCTGGATTGCTATGGGTTCTGGTAGCAATGGTTATACAAAGTATGTATTACCTTCCGTGGCGGCGCTATCGCTTAGAGGTCTATCAAACAGACCATTTTGTCTTTGTGTACTTTTGAGGTTGAGCTATGTGCTTTGGATACTACTGGCTTCGAAGTTGAATGGCTTAAGGGACTTATGTCCGAGTTGCCCATGATCAGCAAGCCTATTCCCACAATCTCTATGCATTGTGGCAATATGACCACAATTGCATGGATTAAGAGTTTAAAGTACAACGGTAATATTCGAGGTCATATCCAAGTGCGGATAAAAACCATGAAAAAGTTTGTGGATGAATGAGTGATAGCTGCGGATTTTGTCAAGTCTAAGGATAGCACAGTAGATCTCTTTACTAAATGACTTGAGTTATCATTGGTTCTTAAATCCAGATTGGGGATGAGACTGAAACCCTTATCTAATTCATCAATAGTAGCAACCCAACCTATCTGGGTAGAGATCCCACAAAATAGGTTCAATGTAGTAGCAACAAGCTGTTTGGTGAATTGAACACCTAAGCATATGTTGATACTGAGTATATGAGTCTATCCCCAAGTATACTTGGAAGGTGTTGTTTATTGCTAGGACAATAAGAGTGTTTGACTCTGGATAGGATCAAGTCTTTAAGATGAGATGCAAGCAAAGCATCCTTGGAGATGCCCAACTACATGAACATGATTGTGTGGCCGCAATTAGAGGAAGTGGGTAATGAAGTTTGAATGACAATTACGAGGTTTGAAAAGGATAAGGACGCATGGCCATAATGCATTATCCTTGCAAATGTCCATGAAAAGGATAAGGACGCATGGTCATAATGCATCAAACGTTATGAGGTTTGAATGATAGTTAATGCAAACATTACAAACATTGCAGTAACTAGCCGTTACTATCATTCAAGGCCTTTTTTGACCTCTTAGCTCACCAGAAACCCTATATAAAGAGCCCCCTCTGTCCATTTGAAACACACCGAAAAGCAAACTCTCTACGTGATTTTCTTTTGTGATCATCTAATTCAGTTCTTTAGCTACTGGTTTTTGAGACTTTAGCGAAGTGAAGTGGCAGTCGAGTTGTTCAACAGAAGAGAGACTGCAGGCGTCTCATCCTCGGAAGTATTGTGTAGACCCAACACTACCGTAGGTGGGACATAATTTCTTCAAGGCTAGTCCTATGTTCAGAGGGCGATTCAACATTTCTGTAATGTATTTTCCCTAAGTTTACTGCTATGATAATCTTATTAGTTTTCTGCTCTTTATCTTTATTCCGTTATGGTTTTTCTATTTCGGTGTATCCTTATATTTAATCTGTTTTTATCTGCACTTTTTCCTACACTATCTTCTCAAGATGGAAAATATGCAAACTGCCACAAATATCATTTTACATATTGTCCTCACGTTTATCTTGAACGTGATAATTAGGACTCAAATAAGCACCTAAAGATGATATGCATGACACATTTTTCCCCTTTGAAAATAGGTGTTGTATATCTTTTGATACTTTATTGATATCATCTTAGATATGATCTGTCCAAATGCTTCGTCTTATTTTGCTTAAGATACAAGGTTCAAAGAATTAAGATTCAGATTTTTCCACAGACAATGCATTTACATTCTGTCTAAGTTCTTTATTATATAGTAACTTGAGGAGCAAACTCCAAAGAATTCAACGAATACATGAATACATATTGTATCCTTAGCATATCCATCAATGCCTTAACTATATGCAATCTATGTATACCATCCATTCCGTTCTTTGATGTCACTGTAACATTCAACAAAAAGCAAGTGAAGGTACAGATCTATTATTCTCAGCTATTTTAATGATTTTGCGCCCATATCATTTCCTTTTCTGATTTCCTTGTAACTCTTTTGTTATTTACATATTTTTCTATACAATTTTTACCTATAAAAAAGGATATACTATGACGAGCAAACCTGAAAACGAGAAAGTGGAGAAAGTTATGCATACATTGGATTCTTCCATTCCGAATGATTTCTCGGAAAGGCCATAATTAGCAATGAAATGTTTTCAATCCATTTTTATAGGAAATATTTTCCACCCAAATTTTCCTCTCAAAATGGTAGGAAGTTGTTTTCCTACTATTTTGTACTTTTAAAGAATTGTTTTCCATAAATGTCGAGTGAACCAAACATATGAAAACTCAATTATAGGAAAATTTTTATTTACGAATTTACCATTTCTCTTAAAATTTTTCTAAAACTTGTGAACCAAACACCCCCCTAAGCTGATAACAATATTGTGAAGGATGTCGTCAAACGAAAAGATACACTCGATGAAGAATATTCAAAATAGCTTTATGTAAGTAACTAAATATAATATTTTTTTCCTTATCCATCATTTAAGCCAAATCAATTAAATAATAAGAAGCTAAATTTGATCATTTTCCATAAATCTGATACCACTATATGTCATGTAGGAAAAAACAAGCACTTGCCCTGAGATGTTTAGTGGTATCAAATCTATTGTTGGGGACAATGATCTGCTTGTTTCGATCATCAAAACTTACAACGCAAAGGTATGAATCTATTGTCAAATTTTATTTTGCTTTATTTTTTCAATTCTTTATGCTTGGTCATGTTTCATTTAGTAAATATATATTTAAGTAAATATTTAAATTAAGCATAGTCGAAAGTCTAATGAATCCAGAATATGTGCTATATATATGTAGTTTCTTGATTTATATAAAATTAAGGAGATAAGTAAATATTGCACAAACCTGAACAAAAATTACTATCTCCTCATAAAGTGAAGATCCTTAAAAATAAAATTTACAAACTCATTTTCTTTACAAAATCATCAATTTGATATTTCTGATGCTATTTTTTTGATCAATAATAATATTTCTACTGCTTTTTAATAAGTAGCTTATCAAGCTAAACAGAAATCAAATTATCTAAATCTCTTTTAATGTTTAAATCTATACATTCTAGAAATTTATAATTTTTTATACTTCTATATAGTTGAATAATATTATTGTTTTTTGAGAGGGACTAATATTAAAATAACTAGTCCTTTTGAATATTTTTATACTCTTCATGTAAATTTACATATTCTACATTTTTTTTGTTTGCAGTTAATAGCAAAATTGGTGGTCCAAAAATATGAATGAAACCAATGCTATATCTATAATGACCTTATTCGTTCTCCATTAGTCTACCACTAGAGAAACATCTTATGAGCTCAGGTGGAAGTCATGAGTACATACAAACTGGTAATGACAATTGATGATAATTCATGCTTAATCATGTTACTTGATAAAGTTTCAGTATTCATAATGCATATGATTGAGGTAGCATATTTTCTAATCAATAAGGCGGATAATTTCCACCCTGTATCCTAGAAATAACAAATTATTTAATCATGTATCGGCAACATAAATTGCACCAGTTCACTGATATTGTGATCCATGGATCAGCAACATGATTGAAGTGCACTAGAGAAAGTCCAGGTTTCACTTATCACTCAAATTTCTGGTCAAAAGGAAGAATTTCCATATGACAATGCAGTAAGGATTTAGTTAATTGGTGATTATAGCTAAAACTTCAGGCTCCATTATACAATTAATTAAGTATATGTAGGAAACAGACAATGTGATTATAATGTGAAATATATTTGGCAGGCATGCTCAGTATTAAAGCTTGCTAAGTGATATTAGATTTTGTTTTCCTCCTTTTTTCTTGATTTCAATGCATTTATCTTGAAGATGTACTTTTGTCAAAAAAAATCAGATAATAAATAACGGATGCTGAAAATATTGTCAATGGAAAACTTAAAATCTGCTGAAGGCACTTAGGTATCCATTTGTTGTTTATTTTGGATAATCTTTTTAAACTAACAGCAGCCTTGTTACAGACATACTTTTTTCGCTAAAGTAATTATATAAATTTAAACAGAGATGATAGTTAAGGTCAGTGTACTCATTCTGATAACAGTATACATTACTTCAACTCAAGAAGTAGAATATTACCAAAAAGAGGCTGACCAGCGGAAATAGTATCCAATATATGTATTTCCCAAAAGCTTCAAAATAAATGGCATTTCCTCAGCATTCTGAAATAAAATTTGCCGAAAATCTTCACATGCTGAGGTATGGATTCCACATTTCCATATTGTGAGATGCAATGATATTTTTCATTCTAGGCCAACTCACTCAATCATGCACCTCATCTCTGTTGATCTCAGGCTATCAGCAGTCTATTTTTCTAGCACATCTTTATGCATTTTAAATTACCAACTTCAAACATGCTCCTGATTAAGATCATAAAGGTATTAGCGCAAGGTTGCAACTCCTTCTGTATCATCTCATCATAGAACGCCAGTGCCTTTTCAATCTCACCTTTCCTGCAACATCCTTTTATCATTGCATCAAACATACAACTGTTGAAGGACATGGATTTCTCTTCTATAATATTTACGAATTTTTCGGCTTCTTTCAAATTTCCACATTCACAAAGATTTCTAATCAATGAAGTCTGGACCAAAGGACCAATAGTGCCTCTGTGCTCCATTTCATAATATATTTTAAGAATCTCTTGAGCCTTTCCAATCTTTCCGTACCCATCCATGAGCTTAGAGTAAATCTCTTCATTTGGCACAAACCCTTTATCGATTAAAACAGTCAATAACTCATTTGCTTTCTCAACCTCTCCAGCTTCTGAAAGCTTTCCTGTGATCTCACTGCAAGCTGAGCAATCAAGAATAAATCCTTTCTTCAGCATCCTCTCATGCAACTTCAAGCTATCATCCAATCTCCCAACTCTGGAACAACCTTGCATAAGAAAATTGTAAGTCTTGTCATACGGCTTCAATCCAATGGATTCCATTTCTTCCATCAATTGCATAGCTTTTTCAATCCTTCCCTCCTTACAATATGCTCCTATAAAAGAAGTATGAACAAAAGCATTAGAGTTATATCCTCTCTTAACCATGCCAACATAAAATTCATAGGCCAACTCCAATTTACCCATCTCGCAATACCCATATATAATTAAAGAATTCATCACATCATCTAAGATCAACTTCTTTTGCAAAAGTCTTTTAAGCAACATGACCCCTTCTTCAATTCTACCCTCTTGAAATATCCTCAAAGCCAAACTCAAATTAACAATCACTCCAGGGCCACAATTTTTCCCGCGAATTCTACTCAAAACATTGGTCGTCCTTCTTAAACTCCCCTCCTTGCACATAACATCGACCATAATCTCAACAGTTCTTTGGTTTGGATAGACTCTTCTCTCAATCATATATTCATACACCTTCCATGCAAAATCGTTCTTATCTGATTTCTGAGCAACATGCAACATTGAATTAAAACTGATGAGGCTCGAACAGAACCCATGATCACTCAAGTAACAACAAGCATCAAAAGCAAGCTCAACCATCCTCATCTTTGAATAAGTCTGTACTAAAAGATCAAACACCCGAGGACCGGGTAATGCAAGCTCATAAGTGCTCAAGATGGTCTCTGCCACTGAAATTCTCGAGTGCCCAGATGCTAAATTCTTGTTTATGCAAGACTCAAGCAATGCCTGGGCATCAGTGAGCAGCCCAGCATGAACAAGGATGTGAATAACTATGCAGTAAGAGCGAAGCCCATGTCGAAAGTTTTGATTTTGGGAGGACCAGTGGAAGAAAGTCAAGGCCTTTTTGGCGTTCATGGGTTCTTTGAGATTGAGGAGGACATTCTCTACAAGGGTTTCAGTTAATTGGGTGGAGGGAAATTTGGAAGTTAGAGTGTCCCAGTTTGCTCCTTGAGATAAAAGATTGCAAATTGGGGCTACAAAGTCTGAGGAATTTGGCTGTTTGGCTAGGGCTTGGGATGATCTGAGATTGAAGATGGAGTAGGGTTTAAGAGATTGGGAGAGATTACGGGTAAGGGTTCGAGGAATTCGAATAAAGGGCATCATGAATGAAGAAATGCATGAAAATTTTAAGGAGCTCGCAAATTGAATTCTTGTTGTTATAAAGTGGGGTAAATTACAAATGACCCCCCATATATACCTTCACTAGCAGATAAGCACCTTGAGTTATTGCTTATTTCTAAGCACTCAACTGTTGACCTCCTTCAATTCAAGAATCAGAGAGGTGTTGTCCGAGGTGTTATCCGCAATTTATCTTTTATTTCTAAACATTGCAATTCAGGAGGCTAAGTGCTAATAATAGATGAGTTAAGAGGGGTATGGGCTACTGAATATATAGATCAAGGGTATTACAAAGTAAAGCATGTAAAACTCTATATTTTGATAGAAATGGAATTCTGAGAAAAGTATATGCAGAAAAAAAAAGTAATAAATTTCATTTTCTGACTGCTTACTGCTTATTTAAGATTAATAAAATGGTTTTGAGAAGGGAATGGTTGATTTAAGAACTGCATTAAATGAAACCACTTGACTGGTCTATTTAATCCTTTCTTTTTCCGAATGTTTTGTGTTAATGTAATGTTTGATCTTATTTAAGCATAACTTATTTTGGCGCAAATTCTATCCAAACCTTCCCCAACCACCAGAAACTGTCAATTCGCCAATCCAATCATTATTGTCCAACATTTCTCAAAGAAAGGACTTCAACAATACCCAATTCACTAAGATCACCATTCAGTTCGAAAGCTAAAAAGAAAAATAACAAAAACACAGCCGTGAATACAGAACATTCTCATCCACTTTTTATGTTAGTATACAGAAAAGGATTTCACCAGAAAATAAGAGGTGGAAAGTTACAGCATACAAATATCTCATGCCTAATCTCTACTTCTTCCCGACGAACATGCTCAACGAAATTTTTTATTTTTCGAATAATCCCGCAAATCACCCTTGCAAAAGAATAAGCATAGAAGATAACAAAACACAATTCACAGAATTTCCTCCGGTTTCATCTTTAGATGAGATTTGCCTTCTTCAAGAACCTAATTGTTCTACAGTAGTATGGCCATATCGACTCAACATAATCCAAGTACTTCTCAACTGCCCATTCTCGTAGCTGTTTCATCTTTCTCGCAGACAACTGCTTATAATCCATGTTCTTGAAATCATCGACAGGCTTCCAGAAACGAACATATAAATATGTTTTGAGTTTTCCTTCGGATATGTAATTATAGACCAACAGATAGTAGGATGGCAAGTTCTTCACTAATCTGATAGCCGACATAAAACAAAACACATAGAGAGAACAAAGACCGCATATAATCTTTACATAGAGAGCAACAATCACTGGTCCAAGAACCCACATCGGAGTTAACTCCTTCGTGACTTCAGCTCCATACACCGTTCTGACTGTGAGGTAGAAGGGAATGCTGCAACAAGAGAGATAATGGTCAGAACATTAACGAGAATATCTCACAGTTTTTTATTGGATTATGTAGCTATATCTCTAGTGGCATTGGATTATGTACCTATATCTCTAGTGGTCAAATAAGACACAATAAGATCCATTTATTTGAAAAGGAAAAAAAAGTATCCTAAGTACTTCAAACTCAGTGATGGAATCTTTTCCCTCAGTTTTTCTTGTGTACCTGATCAAGATTGTTTGAAACTATGATCTAAGAGAATTAAGTTTTCCTTTTCTCTAAAAATTGAACTTGTAGTTATAGATCTAACAGAGACAAAGAAGCCAACCTAACTGAGATGGCAAGGTAGCAAAAGAAAAAAAAAAAGAGACAAAGAAGCCAAAAATAAGGAAACCAGGCATTTCCTTCATATAATAAACTAAAATACACAACCAAGTTACAAGGATAAGTCATCTGTTGTCTCCACAATGTCACATTGAAAAACTCAAGAAAAAACTGAAAACCGAAAGAAACGTATAGCATCCACAAAACAATTATTGCTTTAAAGGAATGGGATGGTCTAAATACCCAACAATAAAGCGCAACTACTAAAGTAAATAAGGAAAATTTTCAATCGAGCAAGAAAATCAATTGTTAGGTATGAATATTAGCCAAAAGGGAATACATTGTCCACACTATAGAAATTAAAAATAACAGCACACAACAAAGGGACCGAATATTTTAATATCAACAACTTACAAAATCAACATTGGGAGACTAATTGCTGCATCAAGTTTCAGGAAATGCAACACCATGGATTTCAATATTTGTCCTGCTTCCCCTCTCAATGGTACCTTCTGACAGTCAGATGCTTCACTTTGTCCCATTTTTTCACCCGAAACCACATTCGATGGACTCAAAGTCTGTGTCCGCAACATCAAGAGCCACTTACTGAATAGCTTTTGAATCGAAAGAGATCCCGCTGTTATGTCTTCTCTGTCTTCAGATGCATAGGATATCGAATGAGTTCGTTCATCCAGAGATTCCATTATCACTTCTTTCTCCTCCTGTGTTTTAGATAACTGAATAGGGGTTTTGGTGAACTTGGAACCACCATTGCTATGATCTGATTCATCACTCTGGGCACCACCTTTAAATGACAAGACTCGAAAAGGTTTTCTCTTTGACAAATTGATAGGATGGGATCTGAACAGAAAACACACAATGCAAAGGATTAAAAAGGGATTTATGATGCACGAGTTTGATTAAATGAAATGTGAATTCGTGTCAACATGCATGTTGTGCGCATGTGGTTGGTGTTACGAACAGCTTGTGAGAATTCAGATACAAATGGGTCATGTCTTAAAAAAAATACATTACATGGAGATCTTGAGAAAAGTTTCAGCACAAAAGCAAATGAAAAAGGAAAACAATACCATGAAACAGAATAGATAAATAAGTATCTTATACATCAATCATTAAAGTCTGATCATAGCATAAGATAGAGAATAGATATGCCAAATATGTCTCATATCAGCAACAAATGCAATACCCCCC